>CAUYRT010054955.1:0-29308 GCA_963574885.1 Lepilemur ruficaudatus
TTTAAATGTAACAAGATAAGTCAACTTGAGTGGTAATATATTTTGGGAAATCAGCTCACTATAAATTGTGACTGTAAACATTATACTGTAAATGCTTTGTAGTTTTCCCCCAATAAAAAAGAAAAAAAAAAAAAAAGACAGGTTATTTGAAATTACCCAGACAGACCAAAAAAGAAGAATAAAGAATAAAAAACACTAAGGAAAAGTCTACAGGAATTATACCACAATCAAGAAAACTAATACATGCATTATGGATGTCACAGAAGGAGCAAAGAAAAAGAAAGAGGTGGAAAGTTTATTTAAAGATACAGTCTCCCCTTATTTGCAGGGGATATATTCCAAAACCCCAGTAGATGCCTAAAGCAACTATAATATCACACCCTATATATACTAGGTTTTTTATATATACACACACATATGTACATAAACATATATACACATACACTTATGATAGTTTAATTTATAAATGAGGCTCAGTAAGAGGTTAATAATTATAAAATAAAACAATTATAACAACAAACTATAATAAAATTTATGTAAATGTGGTCTCTCTCTCTTTAAATATCTTATTGCACTCACCTTTTTTCTTCCTATAATGAAGGGAGATGATAAAATGCCTACATGATGAGATAAAGTGAGGTCAATGATGTAAGCACTGTTATGTAGCATTAGCCTACTGCTGACCTTCTGACATCAGGAGGAGGATCATTCACTTTGGGTGACCACGGGTTATTAAACAAAGATGATGTTAATGGCTGGATGTCAAAAGCAGATGCCGTCAATGATTAACAAGTGGGTAGCATATACAGTTTAGATATGTTGGACAAAGGGATGATTTACATTCCAGGAGGGACACTGTAAGATTTCATCACACTACTTCAAACAGTACATGAATTAAAATTTACAACTTGTTTAATTCTGAAATTTTCCATTTAATGTTTTTGGACCATAGTTGACTGCGGGTAACAAAACTGCAGAAAGTAAAATTGTGGATAAAGCGGAAGTACTCTAATCACAAAAACTTCCCAAAGTTTCCTTTGGAAAAGAAAAAAGATATAAATATCCAGGTACAAGAAGCTCAAAAGTCTCCAATTATGTTCAATCCAAAGAAAACTACACCAAGACCTATTATAATCAAACTGTCAAAAATCAATGACAAACAGAATCCTGAAAGCCGCAAGAGAAAAGAAGCATACCATATACAGGGGAGCTCCAATGAATTAAAGAACTATCAGCAGATTTCTCAACAGAAACCTTACAGGTCAAGAGAGAATGGGATGACATATTCCATGATATACTACGAACAATTATATACCAACAAATTGGACAACCTAGAAGAAATGGATAAATTCCTAGAAATATACAACCCACAAATACTAAATCATAAAGAGGTAGGAAATCTGAACAGACCAATAATGTGTAAGAAAATTGCATCAGTAATAAAAAGTCTCCCATCAAAGATAAGCTCAAGACCTGATTACTTCACTGCTGAATTCTACCAAATATTTAAAGAAGAGCTAATATCAATCTTTCTCAAACTCTTCCAAAAAATTGAAGAAGAGAGAATACTTCCAAACTTATTTTATAAGGCCAGAATTACCATGATCCAGGGCCAGACAAGGACACTACTTTTCTCTTCAAGAAAAGAAAATTATAAGCCAATATCCCTGATGAACAAGGGTGCAAAAATCCTCAACAAAATACTAGCAAACTGAATTCAACAGCACATTAAAAGGCTCATTCACCATGATGAAGCAGGATTTGATCATGACATTTCTAGTTTTACTCTCTGAGATGCAAGGATGGTTCAACATATGCAAATCAGTAAATGGGATCCACCACATTAATAGAATGCCATATGATCATACACATAGATGTAGAAAAAGCAACTGACCTAATTCAACATCCTTTCATGATAAAAACTCTCAATAAATTAGGTATAGAAGGAATGTACTAAAGACCATATATTACAAGCCCAACTATCACATTCCATGGTGAAAAGTTGAAACCTTTTCTTCTAAGATCAGGAACAATGCCCATTCTTGCTGCTTCTATTCTACATAGTACTGGAAATCCTGGCCAGAGCAGTTAGGCAAGAGGAAGAAATAAAAGGCATCCAAAGTGGAAAGTAAGACATCAAATCATCTCTGTTTGCTGATAACATGATCTCGTGTATAGAAAACGAGAAAAAGAGTCCATCAAAAAACTGTTAGGACTGATAAATGAATTCAGTAAAGCTGCAAAACACAAATTCAACACACAAAAATCAGTAGCATTTCTTCACATTAACAATGAACTATCTGAAGAAAAATCAATTCTATTCACAATAGAATTAAAAAAATACTTAGGAGTATATTTAACCAATGAGGTAAAAGACCTGTATCCTGAAAACCATAAAACATTGATGAAAGAAAAAGTAGATAACATAAATAAATGGAAAGATATCCATGTTGATGGACTGGAAGAATATTGTTAAATTGTCACCCTACCCAAAGCAATAACACAGATTCAATGCCATCTCTATCAAAATTCCAATGTCATTTATCACAGAAATAGAAAAAACAATGCTAAAATTCATATGGAACCACAAAAGACCCTGAATAGCTAAAGCAATCTTGGGCAAAAAGAACAAGGCTGGAGTCATCACGCTATTGCTTTCAAAAATCTATTATAAAACTACTGTAATCAAAATAGCATGGTACTGGTATAAAAACAGATACACTAACCAATAGAACAGAATAGAGAGCCCAGAAATAAACCCACATATTTATGGTCAACTGATTTTTGACAAAGGTGCCAAGAATACACAATGGGGGACAGGACAGTCTTCAATAAATAATGCTGAGGAAACTTGTTAACCACATGCAGAAGAATGAAATTAGACCCTTATCTCACACCATATAAAATAATCAACTAAATGTGGATTAAAGACTTAAATGTAAAACCTGAAACTGTAAAATTACTAGAAGAAAACATAGGGGAAATACTGTATAACATCGGTCTGGGCAAAGATTTCTTGACTATCATCCCAAAGCGCAGAGAGTAAAAGCCAAAAAAAGGGGGTGGGTGGGGAGGATTACATCAAACTGAAAAGCTTCTGCACAGCAAAGGAAACAATAAAGAGAAAATATGTGCAAAGTATACATCTGATAAACGGCTTATATTCAAAATATATAAGGAATTCAAACAACTCAATAAAAAGAAAGAACCCAATTTAAAAATGGGCAAAAGACCTAAACAGACATGACACTGCACAAAAGAAGATATACAAATAGCCAAGAGGTACATGATATAATGTTCATCATCACTAATTATCAGGGAAATACAGTTTAAAACCACAATGAGGTATCAAAACACACCTGTTGGAATGTGTACTATCAAAAAGATGAAAGATAAATGTTGGTGAGGTTATAACAAAAAGAAAAAGTTTATACACTCTTGGTGGAAATACAGCCATTACAGAGAACAGTATGCAGGTTTCTCAGAAAACTAAAAATAGAACTATCGCATGATCTAATAATCCCACTTCTGGACCGTGTTCACTGTAGCATTATTCACAATAGCTAAGATTTGGAAGCAACCTAGGTGTGCATCATCAGATGAATGGACATAGAAAATATAGTATTCACCCTTAATAAAGAAGGAAATTCTGTCATTTGTGACAGTATGGATGAACATGGAGAACATTATGCTAAGTCAAATATACAAGGCACACAAAGACAAATACTGCATGATCTCCCTTATATGTGGCATCTAAAAAAGTAGAACTCATAATAGTCAGGGTAGAATGGTGGTTACCAGAGGCTGGAGGAGGCAGTGAATGGGAAAAGAGGAGGTATGTTGATCAAAGGATACAAAATTTCATTTAGACAGAGAATAAGCTTTAGAAATCTATTGCATACAATGATGACTATAATAAATAAAAATGCATTTTATTTTTCAAAAAAGTTTTAAAAACTTTCCAGGCATGCAAAAAAGCAGACAATTACAACTCATAATGAAAAGAAAAATCAATCAATAGAAATAGACACAGAAATGCCACAGATGATAGATTTATCAAAAAAGCCATTAAAAACTGGTATTATAAATATACTCTATATGTTCAAAATATAGAACAAAGTATGATCATGTTAAGGAAAGACATGGACAGTATAAAAAAAGACATATCAGACCTCTAGAAATGAAAAATATATTATCTAAGATGACAAATACTCTGGATAGTACTAACAGCATTGTAAATACTGCAGAGGAAAAAAGGTTATTAAACTTGAAGATGTAACAATAGAAATCACTCAAAATGAAAGTGAGAGGGGGGAAAATTAATATAGCATAAATGAGGCATGACACAACATCAAGTAGCCTAATTAATATACATGTAATTAGAGTTCCAGGAGGAAAGAAAAAAACGGAGTCAGAAAAAAAAAATTAGGAAATAAAAAAGCCAAAAATTTCCCAAATGTGATAAAAACTATAAACTCATATATGCAGAGTTAACACAGTCAGCCTGAGATGGCTATCCTTAGAAAACCCTGCTTGCAAGGTTGGTCCTTATCTAGCTTCTAGAAGCTCAGATTTCAGGAGAGTTTTCATCATTCCTTGAATGATAAGGGTGCCTCACTGTGTGTAAACATGCAAACAATATGGTTTATCTGAAGTCTGGAATTTGGGTATATGCTAGACAGAGGCTGCCTATATTACCAGCCCCCTGGGCACTGAGTCTAGTAAATTCCCCTAACAGACAACACTTTACACATGTTGTCAAAACTCTTTGCTGGAGGAATTATGCACATCCTATGTCACTCCACTGGGAGAGCACTCATGAAAGACTGCTGATTTAGATTTGTATTCTTTCACTGTAATAAATCATAGCCATGGCTATGACTATATGCTAAGTCCTGAGTATTTGCCTAGTGAATTACTAAACCTGGAGGTGATCTTGGGAACCTCAAAAACACCACAGGTTCAAGAAGCTTGACAAATACCAGGCAGGAAACCATACCAAAACATAGTACAATAAAATTGCTTAAAATCAGTAATAAAGAGAAAATCTTAAAATATCAAGAATGAGAATAGCTTAAAGCTTATATAGATAGCAACTCTTGGGCTAAGACAATGAGGCAATGCCTTTAAAACTTTGAAGGAAAATTATTTCCAATCTAAAATTCTAAATAAATTTTCAATCACATAACAAAGTATGATAAAAGTATCTATACACATACCAAGTCTCAAAAATTATCTTTCATTAATCATTTCTTAAGAAGCTACTGAAAGATGTGTTCAACCACAACAAGTGTGAAAACCACGAAAGAGGAAAACATGAAATCCAGAATAAAGCAGCTCCATGCAGGAGAAAGAGTTGAACAAATTTCCAGAATGATAATGCAGTGAGACCCAGGGTGACGGCATCCACAAAGCAGATAGGACGCCCAGTTCAAACTAAAGCAGCTAGGAGGCTGTAGGAAAGAGTTCTCCAAGAAAATGAAACTGATAGAATGCCAACTATGTCTGAAATCTTATCAAGAGAGCTAGACAATAGTAAACAATTATTTTATTAATGGTAAGTAAAACTAGGTGAATAAAAACCAAAACAATTATTAAATCCAGGGAAAACAAAAAATTGTGAAAGAAAAATAATAATAAATATTTGCCCTGGTTATCAATATTATTCAAAATTATGTAAATGCTGAATATAATCTAACCGAACTTTGATATATTTATACTTGCAGAATGGAAGGATAGAAAATTTCAGTGTGTAATTGGGGGTGGGGAGTTGGTAAGAAGAGAGCTCAATATTTATCCATGTTTAGATGTACAGCACAAGCATGGCATTTAGACACACCAGGGTAAACAACAAAAGAATCCACTAAAATGCAAAAGTGGTTGTTCATTGGGAGGGAAGGGGAAAAAAATACCAAAAGGCTGTGATTAACAAATCTTATAAAGAGAATAAATTTTTGAAATAATTCATTCTTACCTTGGGAAGCTCAGGCAGCCTCTCGTCACTTGTCAAAGAATGACTACTCGCACAAGAAGCGCAGTCTGAGATGTCCACAGCACCCTCACCATCTTCACATTCTTTACAGTCACTAGCATCTTCCCTGTCACTGTTGATATCCCAGTCAATAAACTGTAATTCATCTAAAAAATGTAATTTTTATTAATAACATGTATAATTTTATATCTCCTTAATATTTCACTTTTAAATCTATTTTTTATTCTAAGAGGTTAATATATCCATGTCACTGAGTAACTGCTAAAAATACATTAGGACAATCAAAAGCATATTTCTATTACTTATCTGTAGTCTCCTTGTTCCTCCCATTTCTTACCCCCACCCCAATTCTAAGTTAACTACTCTTATTAGTTGTTTTTGTATCCTTGCAGTTTCACCAACATGTTTAAGCAAATAAAATATATATTATCTTTTCCTCCTTTCTTATACACCTAGATTTTTTCACTTAACATGATTATGAAGTTTTACCATAACAGTAAGGAGTATCCTCATTATTTTCTACAACACAGTATTCTATCATATAGTTGGACATAGTTTATTTAACTAGTCTTCTATTAGAAAATTATTTTTTCATATATTTTCACCCAATAATTTTTTCTGTAGATTTCTTTCATCGGTAAGTAAACAACTAAATTCAGTTTCTAAGTTTATTTCATAAGCATTGTTTTCTAGATGCTACTTTTGCAAAATTTTAACTCTGAATGTTAACATATTTTCAAATACTAAATAATCCAATGTACTAATTCTAATCTGCTATGCTTAAAAGAATAACAGTAGTTATGAAGATAAATTTGTCTCTGAGGTATGGCCTGTAATGTAAACCTTTCCTACAGCACAAAGCACAAGTACTCCTTAGGAGCTACTTCAGCAACTTGAAAAGCTAATAAGATACTGGTCCTATTTTGGAGGTCTGTTAACAACAATTTCATTTTCAGGGAAATAATACTAAAAATTAAAAACATGCTCTAATACCTGAAAATAATTTAAAATTAAAAAACAGAAAAAATTTAAGCTAAAGTTAAAGGTATGGGATAAAATAAACAAAACAAAAATATTTAATGTGATATTATTGTTCTAGAAAATGCAGTAAAAGTCCACTACAATGATTATAACAGACTAGAGGTCAGACCACCACTGAGAGAAGAAGATGCATAATGGCAATCACTCCCCATACTAACATTGTTTATTCAGTCAGGGAAGCCAGGCAGGGGTACACATAAGAGATTCTACAAGTTTGTGAACCATCACAGCAGGAAGCATTGGAGAGCCAAAGGAAGAGCACAAGTGTCCTTAGAGCTGCTGCAAGCACCCCACATTTGTGCAGCACTCTTCATTCATTCACTCATTCATTCAATAAAATAAGTGTCTACTAAGGGCCCATCACATCATTCTAGATACAACACAAAGTAAACAAACATAAGAGAGGAAATAGCACTATTCCTACTGTAGATGAATAACATACTGCAATGTGATGAGTGCTATATACCTGGGTCACAATAATTTTATGAAGCAGGGAAGACAATTATTAGTAGACTTAAATTTAAATTTTACAGATGAGGAAATTGAGTCTCCAATAAGCTATGTTCTCAAAGTTATAAGAAAACCAAATGGAAAGGAAAAAATTTTAAGAGAAAAATATTTTCACAATTTTAACTCAGGGCACTTCCTTCTCAACCCCAATTCTGGACCTTAAAACCCAGAGACTACAACCTAGCAGGGCTGCAAGAAGGTCCAGGAATATTGCTTTTAGAGCTCACCAGGTAATTCTGATACGAAGCCAGGTTTGGTAACCACCAGAACAGTGTTGAAGCACACAGCATTGAAGTTAGACAACCCTAGCTCTAAATATCAACTGGCACATTTATTAATTATGTGACTCTGGGCAAGTGACTTCACTTCTCCAAGTCCCACGTTTCTTCTGTAAAATAAAGATACTTCTTAGCTCACAGGATATGGTAGAAAGCAAAGAAGCTAACATATATAACAAGCAGCCAAGTGTCTGAGACAAACAAAACTTGATAAATGGTAACGGTTGTTATCCAGTAAAAGTTAAAAGGAAGGAAGAAGCATGGAAGAGAGAGAAGGGAGAAAGCCAAGGACGGAGACAGAGAGATAAACTAGCAGCTGTTCACAGCTCTATATATACCCAAAGGAATCGTGCACTTGTTACTTAATGCTCAACTTCTTAAGAGAAGTCAACAATATATTAACTCATTTTAAAGTGATTAGCCAAAAGCATCTTTCCGCTCTTAAACAGAGTTTTGGAAACTACTGGATATCTCTTTTTCTCTTTTTACTGAAAAGAACAAACTCAATTTCTTTTTTTTTTTTTTTTTTTTTTTTGATATAGGATCTTGTTGTCACCCAGGTTAGAATGCAGTGGTATGATTATAGCTCACTGCAGCCTCAAACTCCTGGGCTCAAGTCATCCTTCTGCCTTAGCCTTCTAAGAAGTTGTGACTACAGGCGTGTGCCACTGCACCTGGCTATATATTTTTTTAAATATTTTTTTTGTAGAGATGAAGTCCCACTATGTTGCCCAGGCTGGTCTCAAATTCCTGGCCTCACACGATCCTCCTACCTCAGCCTCCCAAAGGTTAATTTATTTTACTACCAGCTTTACTGGGATATAATTCACAAGCCATATTATTCATCCATAAAAATTATAGTTTTTAATATTGAAACTATATTCTGAAATGTATCAAGACAAATCAAGAGTTACATAACAACAAATTTCATTTAATATGGCTGAATTAATAATACAAGTACTATCAGCTTATGTATAATCTTAAACTATCACTTTGTCTGGTAAAATGTCAATGGTAGTTACCAAAATGACCTGCAAAGTGGCCAAAAAAATTTTACCACCTTCCAAAGAATGGCAGTTTGTACAGAGAGGCAGTCTGTACAAACCTAACCTTGACTAAGTAACTAACATGAACTGACAGAGTGAAAAGTCACAAGGTTATTTTAAAAGCATTAAGATTTTTAAATAGTCTAGATGAGCTATACATTTTAAAATTTGTAAAAGGACATGATTTCCATAATTCTAGTTCTGTGGTTATCAACTGGAGGTGATTTTGTCCCTCAAGGGCCCTCTGACAACATCTATTGACATTTTTCGTTGTCACAGCTGAGTTACAGGTGCTGCTGTGATCTAGTGGGAAGAAGCCAGAGGGATACTACAAAACACCCTGCAATTCCCAGGAATGTGCTTCTCCCTGGAGCAAAGAATTATCTGGCCCAAAGTATCAATGACGCCAAGGTTGAGAAACCCTATTTTAAACTAAGACATGATACAATATAAAATGCCATCAGAACTGAAACTTGTTAGTAAGTTATACTTCTAGCACACATTGGTTGTCATAGTATTTACCCAACTAACAAGGAGGTAGTATGTTACCAAGGAGGTAGTATGGATGTAGCATTACGTGGGAGTTGAAAAGACTGGCTTTGGAGTCAAAGAGACAAAATGAAATTCCAACCAATTCTAACAGGTCCAAGCTTATGTTATTAATTATAAAAAGAAATCAATAATACCTAGATCTCTCAGAGTTGTTATAGGAAATATGAAATAAGAAAATGTTTCTAAAGGGCTTAATATAGAGCCTGGGACTCAGTAAAATCATAATTAATGATAAATACTAGAAAGAAATGGAAGTTTCTTCCAATATTAAATCCAATATTTAAAAGAAAATGTATTTCTTACAAAATTATCAATTTACCTTCACTGGCCCCATCTTCTGGACATGAAATATTCCTGTTACAAAATCTGCCTATTCTGGGGCCATGTTCATTATCTCTCTGTGATTTAGAAAGTGTTTTATCCTCATCTGACAAATCACTTCCACTGGAACTCCATGTTATATCTGTAAGCCCACTGGTACTCTTAGATGCGGTAGTTTCTGTTAAAAAAAAAAAAAGAAAAGAAAACACACAAATATGATCAACTAATATGGTTACTTATCAGGAGAAGATTTTATGCATGCTACTTTGCCAAAGTCACAAATACACAAAATTCTGTGATAATAAAAGCAATGTCTTATGTCAAATCTTCCTGCCTAAAGTTCTATATACAGTCCAAGATTCTTTGAATTACAGCCAAATTACAAGAAGAAAAAGAAGTAGAACTGGCTGAGAAAAGTTACAGAAGAAAAATGACTGGAGCACAAAAGAAAACTGGAAAAATAAGACTTGAGGTAACAATTACAGAACTATAACTTCTTAGAATATTTGATGAAACCAGAAAAAAAAAAAAACCCACACAAAACACAAAGCAAACCACAAACCAAAAATTACAAATAATAGGAATGCTTCTGTGTGCTTCCATGCTAAGATCCCTGGTAGCAGCACGGTGTTTAAAATACTTAACAGCAAACTTCATATTTAAATAAACTTTTTATTTTGAGAAAATAATAGATTCACATATAGAAATAATACAGCCCTTGTATCTTTCACCCAGTTCCTCCAATTGTAATATCTTGCAAAACTGCAGTACAACATCACAACCAGGATACTGACATTGATCCAGTCAAGACACAGAACAACTCTATCACCACAGGATGCCTCCTATTACCTTTCCACAGCCACACTACCTCCTGTCCCTGCACCAATCCCTGACCCCTGTTACCCACCAATTAGTTTTGAATTTCTATAATTTTGTCATTTCAAAAATGTTATATAAATAGATTCATACTATGAACCTTTCAGGATTAGCTTTTTTCACTCAGCATAATTTCCTGGACATTCATCCAAGTTGTTATATACATCAACAATTACTCTCCTTTTATTACTAAATAATATTCCATGGTATGGATGCACAGTAGTTTTTTGGGTTTTTTTGGGTTTTTTTGGCATGTTCATTTTTTATTATTAATTTTTTTTCTTTATTGAAGTGTAATTTACATATAATGTCTTTACTCCATTTTAAGTGTACAATTAAATGGTTATTAGTAAATTTACCAAGTTGTACAGCTATTCACATAAATCAGTTTCAGAGGATTTCCTGCCCCCTATTGAGACCCCTAATACCCATCCCCAAATACATTTCAAGCATGTCCCTTCCCTTCATAGTGCTCACCACATCTCTCAGATGTGGGCCTACCCCCCACCCCCCAAATCCCTAGTGATCACTCCCACCATTTGAGCACTATAGTGTCAATCAGTCAATACCAATTTGATAGCGAGTACAAGTGGGGCCCATTCTTCCAGTCTTGTGTCACCTCACTTTGAATAATGGGCCTAAGCTTAATCCAGGATAATATAAATGGTGCTAGCTCACTGTCATTTCTTAAAATTGAGTAATATTCCATTGTAAGCATATACCAAATTTTAATAATCCACTCATGAATTGACGGACACTTGGGTTGTTTCCACGACCTAGCAATAGTGAATTGTGCTGCCATAAACATTCGGGGATGCACAACAGTTTTTTTAATCATTCACCCCACTGAAGGATATCTGTGCTATTTCCAATCTGGCGCTATTATGAATAAAGCTGCTTATAAACATCCATGTATAGGATTTTACGTGAATTTAATTTTCATTCTCTGGGATAAATGCCAAAAGGTACAATTGCTAGACTGTATGATAATTGCATGTTTAGTGTTATAAGAAATTTCTGAATCATTTTCCAGTATAGCTGTACCAGTTTACAGTCTGCCAGCACTATACTAGTGATCTAGTCTCTCCACAACCTCACCGGTATTTGATGTTACCAATGTTTTGTATTTTAGCCACTCTCATAGGCAAAAGACCTAGAATGAATAGGGTTACTTCATCTTAGAAGAACCAGAAGTCAACTTTTTCTGATATTGATAAGAAAAGGAATACATACCTAATTAAAAATAGTTTTGCATATATTCATAATTATAGCTATAATGCTAAACTAAATATATACACATATATTTAATATATCTTATCCTATATGGTATGGTATTTGACAAGTTTCAAAGCACAATTCAATATACTATGAGACTAAGAGATTAGATGTTTATAATTCATGTTTTATAAAAGAGAAAACTTATGCTTGGAATTTAAATGGCTTCATTCAACATATACAGAACCCCTCTCATACAATAAACCATGAAGAAACAAAGAAAATAAGAAAACTCCTTTCCACAGGGAAAACATGGTCTGAACAGAAATACTAATCATGAAAAGAAAAATAAAATATTATACCTAGAGATATGTCATGGCACAATGGTGGCATAAAAAATATTGAATGTTCTACTTTGTACTGATCAGGAAAGGAGTATTCACTGACAAGATGACGTCTGGGAAAGCAGTACTTACAAAGGCACAAAAACATGAAATAATCAACATTTACTGAACACTTATTTTGTGCCATGAACATCTAGAATCACTGAAGTGGCCTATCCTTCAAATTATCAAAAGAAAAAGCAAGCTCCTCAAAATAACCTAAGAGTCCATATCTAACAGCTAATAAAACTAAGCTGTGCTCTTCCTTGCAAAAGATACTGTCAATCTCTTTCATTATTATGCATGTTAAAAAATAAGTCAAAAAAGAAGTTATTACTGTTCACAAATTATAAAATGAATTCATGGAAAACTCAAAAAGTCAACTGAAAAACTACCACCAATAACAAGAAACTCCAGTAAATGTAGCAAGTTACAAAATACTATAAAAAGTCAAATTTAAAACAGTAGCAAAAAAAGATAAAATACCTAAAAGAAACTTAAAAGACAAGTGAAACCTAAACAAAGAAAACTTTTAAAAGACTTCAGAAGAACATAAAAGCAGCTTTGAGCAAATGGAAAGATATATACTTAGATCTTTGATGATCTGATCAGAGAAAATTGGTCTCTCAGTACAGCTTAAATGTCCATTTTTCCTATTACAGGTTGAGAATGAGCATCTTCTCATATGTTTGAAAATCATTTTTATTTGCTTTTCTATAAACAATCCATTCATAATATTTTTTTCCTTTTTCCCTGAAGAATTCTACACCAAGGATCAAAATCTCACAATCTTTGTTTTTGTAACAGTTATCTTTTTCCCCCTAGATTAACTTCTAATGGTTCTTTATTGGAAAGATTGGCCTTCATGGTATGTGTTACAAATATTTTCCCCACTTTTTCTGAGTTTTAAATTATGCAGATATATACGTAATTTTTTTTAAAAATTACTTTAGAGATGAGGTCTGGCTATGTTGTCCTGGCTGGAGTGCAGTGGCTATTCACAGATGGGGTCACAGCACACTGCAGCGTAGAACTCCTGACCTCAAGCAATCCTCCCACCTCCATCTCCCAAGTAACTGGCAAGACTACAGGCGTACACCACACTTGACTCATATGTGTTGTTTTGGCCATGCAGTTTTTCTCTTTTTATTTAGGTGAATTTGTCAGCCTTCATCCTATGGCTTCTGGTTTGTGAGTCACTGTTAGAAAGGATTTCCCAACTGCAATGCTTCCTTTTGACCAGGAGCTGTGATGGCTGGGATGCATGCCCAGTTTAGCTTCTGAGTCCCTGTTATTAACCACTATGCAAAGCTCCCAAGGCAGACCGACTTGTAGTCTCTCTCCCCATTAGTTTAGTGTGAGACACTAAGAAAATACGTAACTGTCTGGTGCTCTTGTACCATCTATTACAAAGGATAGGATAATTAAGTTATGACATTCAAATTCTTAAAGACCAGGACTCTAGATTTATAAATGCATGAACTAAAAGCACTTAACCACACAATTTAGTTAAAACCACTACCAGGAATTTATTAATAATTCATCTTACTTACTGAAAAGAAGATGGCCTTGAGACCAAGGCCCATTCCAATGGAATTCTAGGAAGGCTATCAGCTAGACCATGAAAACAGTTACCATGCATTTATAAACATTTCTGGGTATCCACTGTGTGCCAGGCACTGTGCTAGGACCTGGTGCTTGAATTGCATTGTTTCTTCCCAAAATTCATTTGAAGTCCTAACCCCTTATACCTCAGAATGTTACTTTCTTTGGAGACACGGTCTTTACAAGAGAAATCTAAAGTGAGGTCATTAAGGTGGGCCCTAATCCAACATGATTGGTGTCCTTATGAGAAAGGGAAATTTGAACACAGAGACAGACATGCAGAGAGAGAAGACAATGAGAAGACACACAGGGAGAAGGCAGCCATCTGTAAGCTAAGGAAAGGCCTGGAAAGATCCTTTTCTCACAGCCCTCAAAAGGAACCACATCTACCAACACCTTCATTTGGACTTCTGGCCTCCAGAACTGTGAGGCGGTCAGTTTCTGCTGATCAAGCCACCCAGTTTGTGGTACTTTATTACAGCAGCCCTTGGAAACTAATACAGCTGGGAACAAAGATGAGCAACACAGGGGATCTTCCCTTAAGAAGCAAGTGGTCCATCGGGAAAAAAGCTGGTCAACAAACAATCATAGAAAATTTAGTAATGTTTTTAAGAGGCAAGAGTTGTCTGACCTCAGTCGATAAAGACTTTGAGAAAATACTCTGCACGATATTTCAGGAAAAAAAATTAAACATGAATTCCATTTTTTTCCTTTTATTTTGCTTGGTAAACCCCTTTTTTAAAAAAAAAATAAAACTTCTGCCTTATAATAAGAATCACTATCTACAAAGCGTACAGACTTTTTCATTTTAAGTTTTTATCTTCCGTCTCCCTTGAATTTTCTGCAAGATCCTTTGCCAAGCTGGGCACAGTAGTGTGCACCATAATCCCAGCTATCTGGGAGGCCGAGGCAGGATTACTCGAGGCCAAGGCAGGATTACAGGAGGATTACTTGAGGCCAGGAGTTTGAGAACAGCCTGGGCAACAAAGCAAGACTCCATCTCTACAAAAATGTTTTCTAAAAAATTAGTGGGGCACAGTGGTACACGCACGTAGTCCCAGCTATTGAGGAGGCTGGGCAGGAGGACTGCTTGAGCCCAAAAGTTCAAGGCTGCAGTGAACTATGATCACACCACTGCACTCCAGCCTGGGCCAGAGAGAGACTCTGTCTCTAAAAGAAATACAAGTAAAAAATAAGTAAATTAAAAAAAAAAAATCTTTGCCAACATTCATTTGCTCACTTCTCTTACCCCCTTCCTCTCTCTTTCTTCCCTTTTTCAGTTTTCTCTATTCTCAATGCCTTACAGATCAGGGAATAGACATAGACACAAGTCTCTGAGCTTATGTACACTTTACAAAAGTATGTTCTCCACTTTTGCTTCCCAGCTTTCATATTAATAAAAATATTATTTCCTCACCCTAAATGTGGTATAGAATTTTTCCCTTGTAATTTTTATTAATAGGCTATTTTAAACTAATATTTTTGAAGTTACTGTTTTTAAAAAAGAAAACATTCTAGGAAATGCCTTGAGTCCCTTTTTCTACCTGTCTCTATTACAAATAGGAAGACTTTATTAAATTATTAACAATACTTTCTTGTCTTAACAAAGGCATATGTAATAAATAATTTCACATTAATAAAAGCTCTTTTAGCCTTTCAGAATATATTGATCATTCTATAGCACAGAAAGTATAGCAGAGTGGGTTGAATATATACTGGCATGGGAAAATCATCCCAAAAGAGCATTATACTATTAATACAAGGTAGCAATTTACTTAATATTTCTTTCTCTCTCACAGTTGAATTTGCTACACTTATTTAAAATCTCAAAAAAGAGATATAAGCCACATCTGTTTAAACAAAAATACTTTTCTCCATATATTATGAAGTTTCAGAAATCAGAATTAAATTGATCTTTGACTATCACAGCACTTGGCACTAATAAGAAAAGTAAAATTCTGCAGTTTCATCAGAAGATTATAGTATTACAAAAGGATGTGTACCAGTTTATTTTATAATACATCATTTTATGAATTTTAAAGAAACATTTTGGGAAATTTAATTTTTTCATTTGCATAGAAAAGAACTCCCTTAAATATTAGTGAAATAAATAGTATGGTCTGAATGTAGTCTCTAGTCACAGAAGTTATTCTACTGTAGAACTCTAAGCAGGCTCTCACACAGCTCTCTGCCATCAGACGTAACAGCAATTGCTGCTATCAATGAAGCACCTAAGAAAAGCCTTTGAACTAGGCATTTTGTCTACTATTTTTTTAGCTCACTTAATACTCATAAGAACTCAATGGGCACACATTACTGTGCCCATTTTCCAGATGCAAAAACCAAGGCTCAGAGTGTTCAGCTTGTTTTCCCAAGATTACAATCAGGACACAGCAAGATCCCTAAAGCCCCTAGCCCCCACTCTTCCACCTACCCCCAGGGGAGTTAACTGCCTGTGGCAGCAGAGGTAGTGGCCTATCTGATGTTCATCCCCTCTTCTTCATTACATAATAATCCAAATTTGTTTAAGCAGCAACATATCTATACAAAAATATTTAATTTTACTAAAATGTCTTTAGTGGAGGTGACCCTATGTAACAACTTCTAGCCAAAGGTAGAGATACTGGGGAGAGCACTCCTCCCCAAAGGAAAGGCAAAGTACACTTGGCAAAATCCTCAGCACCTATACTCCTAACCAGAATCCAGCCTGGAGGACTCAGCAACCACCTCACCACCATAAGAACCAATCCCATGCTAAGGCTGTAGAACTCAGAACAAGTTTAGCCCTCTCAATGACTTGTTGCAAGAGACAAATTCAACCCCATTTGTTCAAACACTAAAATGTTTGAACAGAGTTTCCTGTAGCTTATAGCTTCAAAGCCTTCCGTAACTAATTAACCATGAAAGAATTTCACAGTCTGAAGCAGTATAATTCTTATAGCACAGGTCATGTTTATTTCCCAAATCATATTTTTTTAAAAAAAGCAAACCCCTAGAGCTATAAGCATGAGTTAACCTACTGGGCTCTGTGAGAAAAAAGGACAAAAAACACAAAACACACACAAAAAAATGTTAATAATTACCTGTAGGGAGCAGGAGGAATGGGGTAGATGATAATAGAGATGAGAGACAGAGTTCTCAAAAATATCTTTTTACATTGTTTTGATGTTTTTTAACCATGTATATACAAGTTACCCAAACTATGTAAGAAACTTTGAAAAACAAAGCCAAAAAAAAAAAAATCCCATGGGGATATATTATTAGCCTTATACTTTCTCTGTTAAGAAACCAACAAAATAATATTACCTTTCTTGGGTCTAGGAGATAATTCAAGATGCTTTTCTGTAAGAGTCTTCGTTTTAGCTGTTAATGACTGTAGGGAAAATGATAATGATGTAATTCCTGTAACAAATGCTAAAAACCAACCATGTTTGTAAAATATTTAAAATATTAAACTATATCCTGCTTAACATATTCTTCTATTGATCTCCTTTACTTATATTCACCAATTTCAGTATTCCTGAAGTACACACTCCTTACATACTTATAAATTTATTTTTATATGTTTCCAGAATCTAAACAAAGATCTGACTGATCAAAATGTTTTGCATTAACATTCAATGTCAATACCTGTTCATATACACAACTCTGACCACCTATGAGGTCCTCATTACTACCTGTATCTAAATTATCTTTAGAGTTTACAACATCATTCTTCCATTCCTGTATAGCGTAAGTTACCACACATACAAAAATTAACCGGAATATTTCATTGTCAAAAGATTCTGAACATACAGGTATACTTCATTTCATTGTGCTCCGCTTTATTGTGCTTTGTATATATAGTGTTTTTCACAAATTAAAGGTTTGTGGTAACCTTGTGTCAAGCAAGTCTATGGGAGCCATTTTTCCAATAGCATGCACTCACCTTATGTCTGTGTCACATTTTGGTAATTCTCCCAATATTTCAAATTTTATCGTTATTATTATATCTGTTATAGTGATTTGTGATCAGTGACCTCTGACGTTACTACTGTAACTGATCTGGGGTGCCACTAACCACACCAACATAAGACAGCAAATTTAATCAGCAAATGTTGTCTGTGTTCTGACTGTTCCATTGACCACCTGTTTCCCCATCTCCCCGTCCTCAGGCCTCCCTAGTCCCTGAGATACAACAATATTGAAATTAGGCCAATTAATAACCCTATAATGTCCTCTAAGCGCTCAAGAGAAAGGAACAGTCGCACATCTCTCATCTTAAATCGAAAGCTGGAAATGATTAAGCTTCGTGATGAAGGCATGTCAAAAGCCAAGACAGGCCAAAAGTTAAGCCTCTTGCTCCAGTTAGCCAAGTTGTAAATACAAAGGAAAAGTTCATTTTTGTTGCTGTTGTTTTCTTTTCCTTTTCTTTTTTTGGGGGGGCCTGGGAAGTTCTTAAGGAAATTAAAAATGCTACTCCAGTAAACACACGAATGATAAAAAAGTGAAATACCCTTATTGCTGATAGGAAGAAAGTTTTACCAGACTGGATAGAATCAATCAGCCACAACATTCCATTAAGCCAAAGCCTGAGCCAGAATGAGGCCCTAAATCTCAATTCTACAAAGGCTGAGAGAGGTGAGCAAGTCGCAGGAGGGTCTAAAGCTAGCAGACCTTGGATCATGAGGTTTAGGGAAAAAAATGTAGCTCAACAACATAAAAGTGCAAGGTGAAGCAGCAAGTGCTGATGTAATAGAAGCTAAAGCAAGTTATCCAGAAGATCTAACTAAGATCATTGATGAAGGTGGCTACATTAAACAGCAAATTTTCAATGTAGATAAAACAGCCTTTTACTGGAAGAAGATGCCATCCAAGCCTTTCATAGCTAGAGAGGAAAAGTCAATGTCTGGCTTCAAAGGATAGGCTGACTCTCGTTAGAGGTTATTATAGCTGGTGACTTTAAATTGAAGACAATCCTCATTCACCATTCTGAAAATCCTAGGGTCCTTAAGAATTATAATAAATCTACTCTGCCTGTGCTCTATAAATGAACGACAAAGCCTGGATGACAGCATATCTGTTTATAGCATGGTTTACTGACTACTTTAAGCTCCCAATGTTGAGACCCGCTGCTCAGAAAAAAGAATTCTTTACAAATTACGTGCCATTGACAATGCACCTGCTCGCTCATCCAAGAGCCCTGATGGAGATGTACCAGGAGATTAAGGTTGTGTTCATGCTTGCTAACACAACATCCATTCTGCAGTCCATAAATCAAGGCATGATTTTGACTTTCAACTCTTATTATTTAAGAAATACATTTTGTAATGCTATCAGTGCCATAGACAGTGATTCCTCTGATGGATTTGGGCAAAGTAAATTGAAAATCTTCTGGATGCCGGGCATGGTAGCTCACATCTGTAATTCCAGCACTTTGGGAGGCCAAGGCAGGAGGACTGCTTGAAGCCAGGAGTTCAAGACCAGACTAGGCAACACAGCAAAAATCTATCTCTACAAAAATTAGCCAGGAATGGTGGCATGTGCCTATAGTCCTAGCTACTCAGGAGGCTGAGGCAGGAGAATTGCTTGATCCCAGGGATTCAAGGCTGTAGTGAGCTATGATAATGCCACTGTAGCCCAGGGCAATAGAGGAAGACTCTGTCTCTTAAACAAAAAGATAAAAACAAAAAAAAAAAGAAAAAAAAAGAAAGAAAGAAAGAAAGAAAGAAAGAAAGAAAGAAAGAAAGAAAGAAAGAAAGAAAGAAAGAAAGAAAGAAAAGAAAATCTCTGGAAAGGATTCACCATTCTAAATGTCATTAAGAATACTCATGATTCTTGAGAGGAGATCAAAACATGAACACTCATAAGAATTTAGAAGTTGACTCTAACTGTCATGGATGACTTTGAAGGGTTTAAGACTTCAGTGGAGAAAGTAACTGAAGATGTGGTGGAAACAGCAAGAGAATTTGAATTAGAAGTGGAGTGTAAAGATGTGAATGGACTGCTACAATCTTAAAATAAAACTTGAATGGTGAGTAGTTGCTTCTTATGGATGAACAAAGAAAGCAGTTTCTTGAAATATTATAGAATCTACTCCTGGTGAAGATGCTGTGGACATTACTGAAATGACAACAAAGAATTTAGAATATTCCATAAACATAGTTGATAAAGCAGTGGCAGGATTTGAGAGGATTGAGTCTAATTTTGAAAGAAGTTCCACTGTGGGTAAAATGCTGTTGAACAACATCACATTCTACAGAGAAACCTTTCCTAAAAGGAACAGTCTATCTATGCAGCACACTTCATTGTTGCCTTATTTTAAGAAATTGCCACAGCCACCCCAACCTTCAGCAATCACTTCCTTGATCAGTTAGCAGTCATTAGCATCGAGGCGAAAACTTCCCCCAGCAAAAAGATTACAACTCTCTGAAAGCTCAGATGATTGTTAGCATTTTTTAGCAATAAAGTATTTTTTAATTAAGGTATGTACATTTTTATACATAATACTATTTCACATTTAATAGACTATAGTATAGTGTATTGGGAAACCACAAAATTCGTGTAACTCGCTTTATTGTGATATTTGTTTTATTGCAAGGGTTTAAACCCTCAATATCTCCAAAGTAGGCTTGGATAAACATTTCATAAACACACTTCTGGTGAAGAATAGTATGCTCAATGGTTTCACCTTCTGAGAATATTCTTAGTGTATATCCTTCACTTACAAACAAAGAAGTAGAAAGGTTTTCTGCATGTCATAAAGAGGTGAATATTAACTTGTCACAATTATTAAAGGAATTCAAAGAATGAGGGGGAAAAAAAGTAACGCACCAATTACAGTGTCCTTAAAGAAAATAAGGAAGGGAATTCCAAAAAAATGTAATTACAATGGCATGGACACTCAGGAATTTTAGGATTTACTCTTCAGCATTCAGGGAAAACAATTTTACAGCTACCTTACCAGAGTCCCAGAAGTGTCCTGAAATCCTTCTCCACACCTGAGCCATGCTTCAGAGAGGGAGGCAGCTGTCTCCACTGGCCTGAGACGTGCTCTTCTGACCTGCAGTGGCTTATCTCCTGGAAAGGAGGGGTACTCTGTATCCCAATTCCTTTTTCTCTGTGAAGATGATTTTTAAAGAAAAAACAAAACAAAATCAACCTTATTAAATATACATTAAGTTGACAATTAACAATTCGGAAATCCAGGAATGGCAGTAGTAAGCAAAGTATTTGAACATCTCTGAATCTTCACATAAAGATAGAGCAACTAGATAACAAAACCAAAAACCCATAGATGCCACTTGTAATTAATCACCAAACTCCAAAATACAAGTGGGTGAGGACAAACTACCGCCCCTCCAAATTCCTGCATGGTATCAGTGTCTGAGAGCAAAGAAGCTGAGGGAAGCAAGCAGGCAAAGGAGGTACCAGACACCAGTGTTCCGTGGGAAGTGGAGCCGGCAATCCATCTAAGATCGGTGCCTAGAACTTGGTGAGGGCAAGAGCTCTAACCCTGAGAAGATGCAAAGGGGTGGGAGCACCTGGGACATCTGAAACATGTCAGCCAGGACTCCCTTCTGGACAGGGCCCCACATGAGGAGAAAGTGATGGGAGTGGAATACACTCAACAACACAGAGCGAGGGACAAAGAAAAGGTCTAGATGGAGCAGAGCTAGGAAGCATCTATACAACAAATAAATAAGTGGCCATATTTTTGCAAACTACATGAAAACAATACAAGGTAGAAGAGCTATCCCAAATCCAGCTTCCTCCTCACATTTTAGAGAAACTATGAAATAAAAATAAGCAACAGAAGAGTATCAAAGCCAAATCCCATACATTATTATTAGGGGGGAAAAAAATAAGGAGTGGAATAACATCCCAACATACAAAGAAAGCACACCAAAGACACACAAAACACATAAAATGGTAAACTACTATTTCAAAATAAGACAAAATATTCAGAGTTATAAAAGCTTAGAAATGATGTGAAAAACTTAAGAAAGAAGTAGAATAAAATTAAAAAATCATTTGAGGAAAAAGGGACTAAACTGGAAGGAATCTAAGAACAAGCAGATCACAAATAATATCTTAAGAATACAAATATTTTACTTCTTATCTTATTAAATAGAAGGTAAAAGGAACAAATTTTAAAGTTCTGCTACCCACCTCCCATGAAGAAAGACAAAAAGGACTCAAGAGAAATAGAGTCTCATCAAGTCTCTGTTCGAATCCAACATACAGATTACAGGAATTCCTGAAGAAGAAAACCAAAACAATGGAACACTTATTAAAAACTACAATTCCAGGCCGAGCATGGTGGCTCACGCCTGTAATCCTAGCACTCTGGGAGGCCAAGGCAGGAGGATAGTTTGAGCTCAGGAGTTCGAGACCAGCCTCAGCAAGAGCGAGACCCTGTCTCTATTAAAAAATAGAAAGAAATTAGCTAGACAACTAAAAATATATATATATATAAAATTAGCCAGGCATGGTGGCACATACCTGTAGTTCCAGCTACTCAGGAGGCTAAGGCAGAAGGATTGCTTAAGCCCAGGAGTTGGAGATTGCTGTGAGCTAGGCTGACACCACAGCACTCTAGCCCAGACAACAGAGTGAGACTCTGTCTCAAAAAAAAAAAAAAGAAGAAGAAGAAGAAGAAATAGAAAAATCGAACAGACCATTGACCTGTGATTAAATCAATAATCAAAAACCTCCCAACAAACAATGGTGCAGGACCATATGGCTTCAATAGTGAATTCATCAAACATTTAAAGAATTAACACCAATCATTCTCAAACTCTTCCCCAAAATGCAAGGAAGTAACACTTCTTTTTCTGAGACAAGCATACTAACGCCATATAAACATATCACAACAAAACTACACGCCAATATTCATGAAAATAGATATAAAAATCATCAAACAAAAATACCAGTAAACCGAATCCAGCAACACATTAAAAGGATTATATAATGTGATCAAGTGGGAGTCACCCTAGACACATACAGGTGGTTCAATACATCAAAACCAATCAGTGTAACAAATCACATAGTAGACCAAAGGGGAAAAAAATAGAGATAACCTATTGATGCAGAAAAAGCACTAAAAAAATCCAACATTCTCTCATGATAAAAACATTTAACTAGGAATACAAGGGAGCTTCTTTAACGTGACAAAGGGCTTCTCTGAAGCCCTCTAGGATCAAAACAAGTTTGCCCATTTTTGTCACTTCAATTAAACATTGTGCTGGACTGGAAGTTCTAGCCAGAGCAATTAGGCAATAGAAAAAAATAAAGGCATCCAAATTCTAAAGGAAGAAGTAACCCCTACTTGCAAATGGCATGCTCTTACATATAGAAAACTCCAATGAATCTACCAAAAAACTATTAGAACTAATAAACAAATACAGCAAAGTTGCAAGGTACGAGATAAACATGCAACAATCAGTTGTATTTCTATACACTAACAATGAGCGATCAAAAAAGGAAATTAAGGAAACAATTCCATTTACAGTAGCATCAAGAATAGTAAAATACTTAGGAATATATTTAACCAGGATGTAAAAGACTTGTACATGGAAAACCACAAAACACTGCTGAAAGAAATTAATAAATAGAAGGATATCCTGTGTTCATAGATGTAAGGACACTACTGATAAGATGGCAATACTACCCAAAAGCTTTCTACAGTGAATTCAAGTGAATCAAAATCCCAGTAACATTTTTTTACACAAATGGACAGATAATCCTAAAATTCATATAAAATTATAATGAGCCCCAAACACCCAAAACAATTTGGAAAAGAAAAAACAAAGTTGGATAACTCACTTCCTCCATTTAAAATTTACCACAAAGCTACAGGAATCAAAGCAGTACGTTACTGGCCTAACAAAAGACTTATTAAATGAAATAGAATTCATAGTCCAGAATTAAACCTGTACATCTACAGTCAATTGATTTTTGACAAGATTTCAAAGACTATTCAATAGAGAAAGAATAGTCTCTTCACCTAATGGTGCTGGGACAACTGGATTACACAAGCAAAAGAATATAGAACAGCCTGGTGCCATGGCATGTACCTGTAGTTCCAGCTACTCAAGAAGCTGAGGCAGGAGGATCACCTGAGCCCAAGAGCTCGAGATCAGTCAGACAACACAGCAAGACCTCATCTCTAAAAACTTAAAAAATCAGTCAAGCATGGTGGCATGTGCCTGTAGTCCCAGCTACTCAGGAGAATCAGGTGGGAGAATCACTTGAGCCCAGGTGTTCAAGGCTGCAATGAGCTAAGATTGTGCCACTGCACTCCAAAGCCTGGGCAACAGAATGAGACCTTGCCTCTTAAAAATAAGAAGGAAAGAAAAATAATATAAGACAAATATTAACTAAAAATGGGTCAAAGACCTAAATGTAACAGATAAAACCAAAAACTCTTAAAAGAAAATAGGTAATTTTTCAGAACCTTGGATTAGACAATAGTTTTTTAGATATAACAAAAGCACAAGTGACAGAAGAAAGACTAGACTTCATCAAAATTTAAAACTTACAAGTTTCAAAGGATGCTAGGAAGAAAGTAAAAGACAATCTGAATAATGGGAGAAAATATTTGCAAATAATATATCTAATAAGGGTCTAGAATCCAAAATATAGATGCTCCTCCACTTATGATGGGGTTATATCCAGAAAAACTCAATGTAAGCTGAAAATACTGTAAGTCAAAAGCGCATTTAATACACCTAACCTAGCAAACATCATAGCTTTGCCTAGCCTACCAAAAACACTCTCAGGACACTTACATTAGCCTACAGTTGAGCAAAATCATCTTTACACAAAGCCTATTTTATAATAAAGTATTGAATATCTCATATAATTTATTGAATACTGAAAATTGAAAAACAGAATAGTTGTATAGGTAGATACTCAAAGGACAGTTTCTATTTAATGTATGTTGCTTTGTACCATCATAAAGTCAAAAAACTGTAAGCAGAACCATAAGTCGAGGACGACCTGTATATCAAGAACTCCTACAACTCAACAAAAAGATGTTTAACATCTCCAACCATTAGGGAAATATGCAAATCGAAACCACAATAATATACCACTTCACACCCATCAGGATGGCTATTATAAAAAAACCAAAAAATAGAAAATAACAAGTACTGGCAACAATGTGTAAAAATTATAACTTTTGTGCATTGCTGGTGGAAAAGTAAAATGTTGCAGTCACTGTGGAAAACAAGGATCCAGAGCCTCAAAAGTTAAACAGAAATACCATGATCCAGCAATGCCACTTAGTATATACCCCAAAAACACTGAAAGCAAGGACTCAAACATACTTGTACACCTGTGTTCATAGTAGCAATATTCACGATAGCCAAAAGATGGAAACAACCTAAATACCCATCGATGGATCAATGAATATACAAAATGTGGTGTGTATAATGAAATATTATTTAGCCTTAAAAAGGAATGAAATTCTAATACATGTTACAACATAGATGAATCTTGAAAACATTATGCCAAGTAAAATAAGCCAGACACAAAAGGACAAACATTGTATTACTTCACTTATATGAGGTTCCTAGAGTAGTCAAATTCACAAAGACAGAAGGTAGAATGGTGGTTGCCAGGGGCTGGAAAGGGAAGAATGGGAAGTTACTGTTTAGTAAGTATGGAGTTTCAATTTGGGATGATAAAAAATTTCTGAAGATGGATGGTGGTGGTGGTTGCACAACAATGTTGTCTTACCTTGTTTGGGCTGCCATAACAAAATACCAAAATCAGGGTGACTTATAAACAACAGAAATTTATTTCTAACAGTTCTAGAGGCTGGGAAGTTCAAGACCAAGGCACCAACAGATTCAGCGTCTGGTGAGAGCCTGCTTCCTGGTTCATGAACAGCAGTCTCTTCACTGTGTCCTCATGTGGCCGAAGGAGGAACAGAGTCTGTGGCACCTTTTTAATAAGGGCACTAATTCCACTCACAAGGATTCTTCCCAAAGGCCTGAACTCTAAATATCATCACACTCAGAAATAGATTTCAACATATGAATTTTGGGGAGACACAAACATTCAGTCTATAGCAAATGTATTTAATGCCACCGAACTACACACCTAAAAATGGTTAAAATAGTAAATTAGCTAGGTACCCAAATTGCAAATTAGAAGGAGGGGAGGCCCAGAAAACTGCATTTGAACAACCATCTCTGGTGATTCTTATACTATTAAATTTAAGAACCACTGCTAAGCATATTGGATTAGAATTCAATCTGTATGGGTAAATTAAATACAAAGCACTCTCAGGCTCAAATTCAAAACCCCAAGCTTCTGTGAATGCTTTGAATTTTTTACTGGGGTAAATATACAATGTTAGGTAAAGGAGTAAAAATATTATACAGACTCCATTAAGTTAAAAGAAAAAAGCCAAGGAGGAAATTTACATTCCAGTGGTCTGAGGTTACAAAAAAGAATCAGGTGCTACTCATGAGACACTGTAATCAGGACCCCAATCCCTCCCCTGTTAATCTGTTCCATGTCTTAGGCCATCATTCAATCGTGCTCAAGTCTCTATGATTAAAGAAAACATAAATCTCTGCCTCAGCTTGACCCCATCTAGCTTGCTCATTTCCTTCCATAGCAGACTTACACAGAGATTTGCCCACTCAAATATCTTATTTATTTTTCCAAATACTGCAATTTGTTTACCAACCTCTCCATCTTGTTTTTCCCTTAGTTACTTTTTCCTTTTTTTTTTTTTTTTTTTTTTAGTTTTTTATTTTTATTTGTTTCCCCTTGGTTACTGTATTCCTTTCTTTTTTTTCTTTCCTTTTCTTTTTTTTTTTTAGACAGAGTCTCACTCTGTTGTCCAGGCTAGAGTGCTGTGGCATCAGCCTAGCTCACAGCAACCTCAAACTCCTGGGCTCAAGCGATCCTACTGCCTCAGCCTGCCGAGTAGCTGGGACTACAGGCATGTGCCATCATGCCTGGCTAATTTTTTATATATATATATTTTAGTTGACCAGCTAATTTCTTTCTGGTTTTTTTTGTAGAGACGGGTCTCACTCTTGCTCAAGCTGGTCTCAAACTCCTGAGCTCAAACAATCCTCCCGCCTTGGCCTCCCAGAGTGCTAGGGTTACAGGCATGAGCCACCACGCCTGGCCAGGTTACCGTATTTCTCCACACGTACAGATGTACAGACATATTTGTTGTCTACATTTTATAAATGTGTAAATGACAAAGAGCTGATGAAATTCAACAAACTGGTTCAAAATAGGGAAGGTCTTACAGAGGTAATGTAGAAAGAGAAGTATTTTCAAAATCTTGGTAAAATTATGTCCATAATTCAGGCACTATGTTTCTCTTCTTTCTATAAATTAACTAGCAGTTGGACAGATAGTAGTATATACTGCTTTTCTCATAGCTTTTAAGAGGTATAGAATATAATCTATTCTAAGGCAATACAAACAGGATAAGAAACTTCTAAAGAAATTGTTCATGTGTGTCTAAATCTTTATGGAATGTTTTCCTTCTTTATTTATTCTATTAACAATATAACAAAATAAATAGAAAAAGAGAGTCATCATGTTACCACTACATGTCCATATCCAAAATGTTTATTGAGTACAAAATTATGTACCAGGTATCAAACCACCAACCTGACACAACCATTTTAATGTTTTCCTACACTATTTGTGTCTTCTGATTAGATAAATTTTTCATAGTTGTGACCTTAAAATAGACAATGTTGTATTCTGCTCCTTTTGTTTATCTAAAATAATAGAAAATTTTCTTTATATGGAGGTTCTATTCTTTGTAAGAATAAAAATTAAAACATAAATTTATGAGAACCCAATGAAAATCTTATACACAAGAATGCATATTCTGCTATTTATTTTACCACAATGGAAAACATTATAACAGCATCAAAAAGAATAAAACACTTAGAAATAAATTTAACCAAAGAAGTATAAAGCTTTTACAGTGCAAATTATAGAACACGATTTTTTTTCTTTATTGCAGTGTAATTTACATATCCTGTGTTTACTTGATTTTAAGTGTACAATTAAATGGTTATTAGTAAATTTACCAAGTTGTACAGCTATTCACATAAATCAGTTTTAGAGGATTTCCTTCCCCCTATTCAGACCCCCTAATTCCCTTCCCCAACTATAATTCAAGCATACCCCTCCCCTCCACAGTGTTCACCAAATCCCTAAAATGTGGGTCTACCCCCCACCCCCCGAATACCTAGTGAACACCACCACCCTTTGAGCACCATAGTGTTAATCAGTCAGTACCAATTTGATGGCAAGTACATGGGGGGCCGATTCTTCTGGTCTTCTCCACCTCACTTTGAATAACGGGCTCAAGCTTAAACCACAATAATATAAGCGGTGCTAGCTCACTGTCGTTTCTTAAAATTGAGTAATATTCCACTGCAAACAAATAAAAAATTTTAATAATCCACAGGCACTTGGGTTGTTTCCATGACTTAGCAATAGTGAATTGTGCTGCCAAAAATATTCGGGTGCAGACGTCTTTATAACACAATGTCTTATGCTCTTTTGGGTAGATGTCCAATAATGCTATTGATGGATCGAATGGTAATTCTATTTTTAGCTCTTTGAGGAATCTCCAAATTCTTTTCCACAGAGGTTGCACTAATTCGCAGTCCCACCAGCAGTGTAAGAGTGTTCCTGTTTCTCCACATCCTTGCCAGCATCTGTTGTTTTGGGATTTTTTGATAGAGGCCAGTCTCACTGGGGTTAGGTGGTATCTCATTGTGGTTTTGATTTGCATTTCTCTAATGATTAGACATATTTCTCCAATGATTAGAGATTTTTTTAATATGTTTGCTGGCCATTATTCTGTCTTCTTTGGAGAAGTTTCTGTTCATCTCCTTTGCCCATTTATAAATGGAGTCGTTTGATTATGTCTTGTTAATTCTTTTGAGTTCTACGTAGATTCTTGCTATCAGACCTTTGTGAGAGGTGTAGAGAGCAAATATTTTCTCCCATTCTGTAGGTTGTCTATTTGCTCCAGTGATAGTTTGTTTGACTGTGCAGAAGCTTTTTAATTTGATCAGATCCCATTTGTTTATTTTTGTTGCTGCGGTGATTACTTTGGGGGTCTTCTTCAAGAATTCTTTGCCTAGGCCGATGTCTGAAGGGGTCTTCCCAACATACTTTTCTAGGATTCTTACGGTTTCATTCCTTAGGTTTAGATCTGTTAACCATCTTGAGTGTATATTTGTGAGAGGTGAGAGGTAGGGATCCAGTTTCATTTTTCTGCATGTAGCTATCCAGTTTTCCCAGCACCATTTATTGAAAAGAGATTCTTTTCCCCAGTGTTTATTTCTGTCTGGTTTATCAAAGATAGGTTACCATATGCAGATGGTTTCATCTCTGGATTCTCAGTCCTGTTCCAAAGATCTACGCCTCTGTCCTTGTGCCAATAAAAGGCTGATTTGATTATTACTGCTTTATAATACAACTTGAAGTCTGGAAGACTGA
>CAUYRT010054956.1:0-71787 GCA_963574885.1 Lepilemur ruficaudatus
GCATGCGCCACCATGCCCAGCTCATTTTTTTCTATATATTTTTAGTTGGCCAGTTAATTTCTCTCTATTTATAGTAGAGACGAGGTCTTGCTCTTGCTCAGGCTGGTTTCGAACTCCTGACCTTGAGCGATCCTCCCGCCTTGGCCTCCCAGAGTGCTAGGATTACAGGCATGAGCCACCGCGCCCGGCCTATTTTGGGCATTTTAAACATTCTAGATTTGTTTTTAAAATGCCATTTTGAAAAAAAGATGCAATTTAGTAATCACTGTTTTTTTAATTGTGATGGTTTTTTTATTTCCCAGGACCTTTGATTTGTACGATTTTTTTATATATTAAAGTAGGTAATGAATTTGTCAAAAGTCTTTCAACATTTTTGCATTTGCTGTTGACATTCTATTTTTGTTTACAATGAGGTGTTTTTGGGGAGAGAAGCTAATTAAAAACCTTGCAACCAAATGTTTATACTATTTTATTATTTCCTCCTTGGCTTTTATGATAAAAAGCTCTTTTCTACTCTGAAATCTTCCAGCTGTTTTAAGTTGTTATATCTTTCTTTTCTTGGTTTACAGTGAATTATGTAGTCTTTGGTTTATTATGGTGTATGGTTTGGGAGAGGTACAAACTACTTTTATTCCCCTATGTAATTAACTAACTATCTCTTCAAAGACGAGGAGTGAGTGCCTTATTTAATGCTAAGGGATATGGAGAATCCCTTCTGTCGGGTCGGTACCCCTGACCAGCCTTACGTCTATTAATTGATGTTTGGCAAAGTTAGCTTGAGGCCTCCCCCATACTCTTGTTTGTCAAAATATTCTGTATATTTTTACCAATTTATTATTTTCCAGGTAATTTAGAATTTTGATTGCCATTACTTTAATTTTGGAGAAATGGTATCTTATTTGAAATATTCACTCATCCCATAGAGAAATATGAACTAAATGTTTTATTTACTCAAGATTTTATGTATTTCAGGGTTTTTTAAAACCTTGAAAATTAAAAAAAATTATGTTTTATTTCTTGGTAACATATGTTTTGGTTGAAATGGTGACACGGATTTTTTGTTTCACTTATATCTTCTGCTAAGATTTTTGTGGCATTAGGGAAAGGTTTATTTTTCATACATTTATTTTATAATTTGCCACCTTACTGAACCCATTCATTACCCATAAACTCTCTTTCCCCTTTTTATATTTCGTTGATATCCTGGAATTTATTTATTGAATAAATATCTGTTAAGTAACTATCTTAATAAATGGATATTTATATTAATTCTCATAATAATTTTATTTGATCAAATCCACTAGTTGTATCTCATTTCTTTTTATTGTGTGAAACCATCAGTAAAGTTTCTGTTACACTGTTAAATAAACAGACATCTAGTCCAGGGGCTTATTTTAAATGGACTGTCTCTGGTTATCCTCTGTAGAGTATATAGACCACTTGTTTGGTGTAATTATATTACTAATATTAAGGAAATATCTTTTCAGTCCTGTTTCAAAAAGAGACTTCTGGGAGAAAAGATGCCTTTAATCATGACATTATATGATCTTTTGCTCTATTTATGTCCTTACTTACAAGCTTGTTGTTTACCTTCCTTAAACTGGAACATAAGCTCCTTGAGTACAGGGGACGAACTTGGTTCACTCCTGTGCCTTGTGAATGACCAAGAAATCAGAAATCTCATCTGCTCCAATATGCTGGGAGACATTTCAGAAAGCATGAGAACTGCCTGTTCTCACAGTAGGAAAAAAAAATCCGTGATTAGAGACAGCTTCGAAATTATTTCTTTAATAATCATTTCAATTTTACTGTTTGAAGATTTTCTCTTGATTTGTAAGCCAGCTTTGGTAATTTTCTTCTGGAGAACAATTCATTTTATAAAAAAACCTCGTCATTGTTAATGTAAAAATTTTTCAAATTATTCTTAATGATTCAAAATATTTATCTACCTATAGTAAGGACTCCTTAATACTAATTTTCTATAGTGATGGGGTTTAATCTCTTAGTATCTTGATTCTACCTATTAAAACTCTGTCTATGCATTTGGTTATTTTGAGAAATTAACTCCTGAATGTACCTAAGAAAGTACAAGTATTTTTGTCCTCATTTCTGATTCATTGTTCTTTGCTTTTATCTTTCTTTCTTTTCCTTTGTTTCCTTTTTCTCTCTTTAAAGCCTACTGAGTTTAACATTTAAATGATTTATTTTCACCTTTTCTTTAAAAAAAAGGTTTAAAAAGTAATGTACTATACCCATAAATTTCCCTTTGATTGTGTCTTTGACAAACTGGCATAAACATTTTATTATCATTAGTTTTAAATACCAAGTGATTATTTGATTTCTTCTTAACGTTGGGTTATTTAATTATTTTCTAACCAGATTGTTGAATTTGATTAAAGCTTTGTTATTTATTTCTAAAATTATTGCCTCATGACCAGAGAATGTTGTATAATTTTGAACATTTTTAAGTCTCTTGAAACATACGTCAAAATTGACCTACAGGACTTCTGCTTCCAGAAAGATGTTGTAGAAGTTCTTTTGCCTATTCCTCTCATGAAATACAACTATAAACATTAGATATTATACACATGAAACAAACAGGAGAAAACTCTGAAAGTTGGAGCAAAAAAGGCAGACAAGTGGGGACCTCAGTATCTGAGGCATGACCGTGGGTGCATTGCCCGGGTTTTCTTTTTGCCTCCTACGTACTAGACCCACAGCTGAAGAAGCCAGCCACCTAGGCACACCCTTGGGCATATATAAAAATAAGTCCCAGCAGAAGCCTACTCTCTTGATTCAAAGGACCAGGAAAGGGGTAGCAGAAAACTTTTAGACAGTATCCGCAAGTCAAGTACCACAGAGAAAAGCTCATTCAGCCCCCACTCACACCAGCAAAGGCTGAATGAGCACCAGACTTCGACCCTTGCCCCAGGGAGTGCTGAGGAACCTCAACCCCGACCCCCCAGCATGATGTCAGAGAAAGCTGAGGAAGAGTCAGGACGCCTATTTCAGCCAGGTGACAATATCCTCCCCCACCCCCAACCTGTGGGGTGTCAGCAGAGACCTCACGGAAGCTCGGGCTTTGTTTCTTCTACTCCCTGGTGGAACAGGGCCAGAGGAGGCTCAGTGGAGAGTCAAAAAGTTCACCACTCCCACCAGGAATGACACCACCCCATTAGGAGTAAGAAAACACTCCCCTTTCCAACCAGGGTGGTATCAGCCCCTGTCAGAGCAATGACAATAAATCCAGCTAAAACAGAAGGTTTAAATAAGATCTGAAGTCATATAATACCCCAAGTGTCCAAGGTTTAATAAGAAAAAAAAAATCACTCTTCATACCAGGAACCAGGAAAATCTCAATTTGAATGAGAAAAGATCAACAGACACCAACACTCAGGTGACAGAGATATTAAAATTATCTGACAGGAATGTTACAGCATCCATCACAGAAAGTCTTCGAAGAGTAATTATTATACAAACATGCCTGTTACAGATGTAAAAATAGATGGTATCATCAAATAAATACAATGTCTGAACAAAAAATTGAAGATATAAATAAGAACCACATTGAAATTTTAAAAGGGGAAAATACATTAATTGAAATAAAAACACAATGGGTGAGCTCAGTGGAAGAACAGCGGAGACAGAGGGAAGAACCAGCGGCCTTGATAGAACAATTAGAATTACCCAATCTGAACAAAAGAGAGAAAATAAATTTAAGGAAAAAAAGCAAACAGAACCTAAAGGACCTATGGGACTAAACAAAAGATCTAACCTCTGTGCTGTCAGCGTCCCAGAAGGAGAGAAGAGGGAAGGGCTGAAAAAGTGTTCAAAGAAATAGTGACTAAAAACTTCCCATTTGGTGAAATATATGGACCTACAGATTTAAGGAGCTAAAAAATAAAATAAAACCAACCATGTAAACCCAAAGAAATCTATACCAAGGTATGAAATCATCAAAATTCTGCCAAACTAATGACAAAGAAAAAGTCTTGAAATAAGGAAAAGGGAAACTACACCTTATCCTTAAGGGAAAAACAACTCAAGTGAGGATGGCTTTCTTAGAAAAAACACGTAGCTCAGAAGGAAGGGGCACATCTACGCAGTGCTGTAAGAAAAGAACTGTCAACCTAGACTCCTATGTTAAAGAAAAATTTTCACAGATGATGGAGAAATCAAGAAACTCTCAGAAGACATAAAACTAAGAATTTGTTGCCAGCAGACCTACCCTAATATGGCTAAAGGAACATCTCTAAACAGAAAATAAATGATAAAAGAAAGAATAAACATCTAGAATTTAAAAAACACAATGGAAAGAGCTAAACATATGAGCTAATACAGTAATATTTTGCTTTTCCTCCTGAATTATCTAACTTATGTGTGACAGTTGAAGCAAAATAATATAACACTCTCTAATGTGGATCCCAATGTGTGTAGAGGAAATATTTAATTAACTTCTAAAAATATGTCCAACTAACCCACAGGAAAGCAGAAACAAGAAAACTGAGTCACTTAAAACAGAGAGAATAAACTGTAGATAAATAAAATGGCTGACTTAAGCCCTACTGTATTAATTATATTAAATATGCATGATCTAAATTCAAAAGAAAAAAGATATTGACAGAATGAATAAAAAAGCATGAACAAACTATGTTTCGTCTATAAGAATCTTACTTCCAATGTAATAGTATAGGAGGGTTGAAAGTAAAAGGATAAAAAAAAGACCAGGTGAACATAAATCAGAAGAACTAGGCGTGGCTACATGAATGTCTAACGGAGCATATTTCAGAGCAAAGTAAATCACCAGAGTAGGAGGAGGACGTCATGCAACATGAAGGTCGACCCACCAAAATGCCAACGCAATCCCAGAATGCACCGCAAAGCAGAGCTAAAAAGCAAATGGAGCAAAAATAGAACTAAAAGGAGAGACAGGCAAGTTCATAGCTATGGTTGGAGACTTCAAAGCATCTTTCTCAATAATCAGCAGAATGACTAGGAAGACTATCGTCAGGAAATAGGGTTATTCAGCATCATCCCCCAACAGTCCCTCACCAGCACTCACAGAGCACACACGCTGAGTGGGGCAGACACGAGGGACTGGGGAAGGGAAGTGGGAAAACGTTAGCAGGAGACACGGCTCTCAGGGGAGGGCTGTCCTGACCCCAGAGTGGAGGGCGAGTCCGACGTGGAATCCAGGGTAGAATCCGCCAGCTCAGTAACCGACTGAACACGCAGGGAGGGGAGGGGCTGGGATGACACTGTGACGTCCGGCTTGGGAGACTGGGGGACGGTCACGTCACAGGCGAAACAGGAAACAGCAGAAGGAGGCAGGAGGAACGTGTTTGCGTGCTTTTCGGCTGGGCTGGGTGAAATGCGTACAGGACAACCACAGGAAAGTCTCAGCGCGACCACAGCAAGCGTGTTAATGAGACTCCAGGAACAGGCACAGGGTGAAGGGTGTCACCGGCCTGTTGGGAACAGTAGTCAAGTAATTCACACCAGGACACAGTGAAAAGCGAGGAGAAAGGACTCTGCCCGAACGCCTGAGAAGTGCTCAGTGGTGGGCGGAGAAAGGACCACAAGGAAAGAGCCATGACGTCCGCACTGCATTGCTGGAGCAGAAAGGAGACAGTGGGGAGATTCCGCAACCACAGCTCTGAGTCGCGCCTGCGAGGTCGGGCGTCTTGGCAGAGAGAGGACGCCATGCTGATGCAGCTGGGGCAGGTCCTTCCATGCCATTCATTTTCCTAGGAATAGTATGGATGGTAATAACGAGACCTGTTAATCGCCATCCGCCTCCTACTGAAAGCTTTTATGAGGTTAAGGAATCTGCCCAAGGTCACACAGGGGTGACAGGCAGCGTCGGAGTTGGACCCAGGCCCAAGCCTGGCGCGGCGCCGGAGAAAGGCTGGGCATTTCTGGGCGCAGCCTGGTGCTCACGGCTGCCAACATGCAGTGTGTGTCACGAACATGTTTTCCGTTCTTCTTTTGTAGACCCATTTAAAACGAGTAACCTTTTCTTCCTGTTCACTGAGTGTTTGCCTTGTCCCTTTAACCTGATGTTTCAGAGCAGCTTTCTCCTGCTTTTGAACAGAAAGGGCTCGCCTTAGAGGCCACACCTTGTCCCGCTGCATCCTCCTGCAGGGCGGGGCAGGGGGCAGGTGCGTTTGCTGTCATTTCCCTTCCCCCCCACCGGAGGTTGCTGCGCATCCAGGATGGATGAAAATATGAACCGTGAAATTGTGTTTTCCCACAGCCCAAATTAAGCCAAGCAGAAGGACATCAATGTGCCCCAATTCTCTCTATCTGCCGACTTTTTCAGCAGCGCCATCCCAAAACCGTTTTTATACTCGGTCACATGTGAGCTGAACGAGGGTAATCGACACTCACGATTTTCAGCTCGTGCTTATTTGCTCTCTTGTGTCATTTTGACTCTACTTCCCCTTCCCGTGTCTGTCTTTCTCCCGTGCATGTCAGGTCGTGCCGAGGCGTGTCTGTGTCTCACGGGCTGTCACAACTCAGAAGCTAACCGTATCCCAGATCGCGGGTCCTGATGTCCAGTGCGTCTGGAATTTACGTGAGTTGTTTGTTCGCACACTTGTGGTTGGGCATCATTTCACTGTGGACATCAGACTCTGGCGAACACACGCTCGTGCAGACACACAGAGTCACAGCAGATCTCTCCAGGTAAACATTCATGACGCCCAAACTTAGCGCAGGGCTCCCCACGCGGGGAAATGACCCGCATTCTCCCCCAAGGCCCATGTTGTCTCGTGCAGAGAATGCTGGGTGGCAGGTCCTGACGCCCGCAGGGTGATGGTCGCGCCTCCACAGGAGAGATGATGACAGTAAATTGAGCTGCACTGGGTCTGGGGGAGTGAAAGTGGGACAGAGGAGCACTGAAGTTGGAGATGAGCGTCACTGTGCGCTTGACTTGGGATCTCTGGAATTCGGCCCCAGGACGGTGTTGAGACGTTTTTGTACGTGATCGTCCATTTCCGAGAGGATGAAGCCGGCCTGTGGGCAGGGACTCAGTGGCACTTATTTCAGTTAATTCAATGGAAACCAAGTTTGAAAAGGAAATAAAGTCACCTTTTCTACTTCTCTGGGTTGTGTTTCAGACACACCGCACGTTTGTAACCTGTTATCGAGTGGTTTTTACCAAGAAAAACAGGCAAACTCTGGATTCAACCTTTTCCCTTGAATTCAACCGTTTCCACTTAGATAGAGACGTCCTCTGACGGGACTGAACGCAGTATGTCACGCGCCAACGTCGGGATGGAAACCTTAGACATGGCTTTATGGCCAACGGATGACAACTGGCCTAGGGAAAGTAGAAGACTGGCATGAAAGAGTCATGCCACAAACTCCACCCCACTGGGCCCGCCAAGACTGCAGGTTCCAGTCCCAACTTCCTGCAGCCTGATTCCCACCACTGCTGTGAAAAGCAGAGGTCTCCAGGCTGACTTGGCAGCTGAGATTGATTTAATTGAAATTGCGAACTGTCTCATCGGATCCCAAGTCCACCACCACATGCACAGAATTTAAACAAAAGGTCATAACTCGGCTTGAAATAGAGCAGGGGTCGCTACTGACGTGAATATTTTATGTGGAATGAGGTGTGTTTTTACTTAGAAATGTAGTACACACATACACTGGTTATCTCGGTTATACTAACTCATTCATTCAATCAACAAACACTTACTTAGGAAGTGCTCCCTACCTAACAGGCACTTTGCTGGACTCCAGGGACCCAAAGCCAATCAGTCTCGTGTCTCCAAGGAGTTCACAATTTAATTTAACAGTACGATGCTTTGGACAATATACGTCTAATACCGAAAAGGCTGAGAAGAGAGACTGAAAATATAAAAATATGCCTCTTAATAATTAATGAAAAATAAATATTTGAGAAAATGGATTAGTGGGTTTCTAAAGAAAGGGAATCAATGGATCAGCATCTGGGAAGATGCTGATAATTTATCTGAACAATGAAAGTTGAAATCTTTGAATGAGAAAGTTCAAAACATGCCCTCCCCGTCGGAAGCCTCCTGGATGTGGAGGCAGCGCGTGAGGACCTGTTCTCGCTGACAGTGGTGCCGGGGGGATGAGCGCAGCGTGCGCTTGTCTCTGCGTCCTGCGTGGTGGCCGCCAGGGAGCTCCAGCTCAGAGGAGCCACTGAGCAGGCAGCGGGCGAGGTGGTTCTCTCGGAGGGGCAGCCCCCGCCTTACTCATCCACCAGCAGGTGCCTGGTGCTCGTGAAAGGAACAGTCTGGTGGCGGGGCTGGGGTGACAGGCCAGTGACATGCTCCCGTCCCCCATCTCACGGAGCTGCTCCTGTGGTCCCTCTTTTTCCCAAAATGTTTGGTGTAATTTTCCTCCAAAGATTTACTTCTTAAATTCATTCATTCATTCTAGATTTTGCTTTTCTGATTTATTGTTTTCTGCTTTTTTCTTCATTATATTTTCTTTAAATTAGGGAGATTAGAAATTATTTTCTAAATGCATGAGTTGAATGCTTCCTTTGTGTTCTTTCAATATAGAATGCAGATGAGGCGACAAATTTACTTGTAGGTATAGTTTAGTTATCAACCCATAATATTCATGTTGTATTTTTTCTATTATTGCACTTTTAATTTCTTCTATGACCGTATAACTTAACGATCGTAATTTTAAATGTATAAAAAGAATTTTCACCTGAAATTCTTACTATTAGTTTCCAGTTTTGTTATGTTTTCTAAAGGAATTATGGTGGTCATGACTTTAAAGATCACTTCATGTTTAAGAAATATGTAAGAACGTTGGGTCTTAGTTCTCTCTTTTTTAGTATCATATTTTTAAAGAATTATTTCCTTGATCATCACTTTTTTTCCTGATTTTTGCTATATAGACTCATTATCTGCACTTTCTTCCTTTTTTCTTTCGTAATTTGAAAAGTAGATGCCATGTTTTAAATTTTCCTCGTAAGTAGCCAAAACTTTTAAAATAAATATTGCGTTAGTCTAATAAAGACTTTAAATGTTGAAATTGTTCTTCCTTCAGTCAATATGAGGAATTTTATCATACTTTATAAACTTTCTGCTGTATTTCCCGGTTTTTAAATTTAACCTATTTACAAGCTTTGCGTTTTTAAGTGACGTGTGCAACTTTTTTATCCTTGACATTTGCGGAAGTATTTGGATATTTGTATATGTTCATTCCTTTTCGTGTTTGTGGCAAGTCCGAATCTCTCAGGAAGTCACAGCTGGTCTCTTTGGATGCTCTCGATGGCCCAGAACAAGGACCCTCAAGCTTCCCCGGGCCAAATCCAGCTGCCCTCCGCTGTTCATGCTCAATGAGCTAAGAATCATTTTACCTTTTTTAATAATTGGGAAAAATCACAAGGTACATACTGTCTCGTGGCCCGTGAGAACTGGATGAAATTCAGATCTCTGTGTCCATAAGTGACATTTCAGTGGGACACAGCTACGGTCGGTCATTCGTGTGCTGACCGTGGCAGCTCTTGTGCTATCAGGGCAGAGCTGAGTCGCTGCAACAGACATCATGTGGCCCACAAGGCACAAAATACTTAATATCTGGCCCTTTACAGAAAATATTTGCCCACCCTGAGCGAGAGCAGTGACCTGAGCCTCTTTCCTACAGACACACATGAAGGATGGTATTCATGATGCCGTGTGGGAGCCTGACCCCGTCTCCAGGCCCTGGGTTTGCAGGGAAGTAAAGGGCGACAGCATTTTGCAGCTGCGGCAGGTATGGGCAGAGTGCCGACAATTGTGTGTGTCACAGGCTGCGCGTAGAGCCGTGGGCTGCCCGTGACGGCCGATTCCTGATTCCTGCCCGCAGCCCAGAGCCTCCACTGTTCTTACTCAGAGCGCTGGGAAAGCAAGAGGGTGGGGTGCACTCACCTGGGGACCACCTGCACTCCTTCCTAAACTGCTATGCTTTTGAAGATTCAGTTGCAAGCTCCGTTCGTTGCCTCCTTGCGATGCAACATTTCTCGTGACACATCTCTCACCTGGAGCGTCAGGCACGATGGTGGCTGAAAAGCTGCTTTCCAGGTGTCGGCTGCAGGAGAGCCACTGGGCGGCACCTTCTCTGCAGCGTGACAGATGAGTCTCTCTTGAAGGCCTCCAGCAAGCTGTCACGTGAGGAGGACAGGAGTTTGTAATTTTTAATTTCTTTATTTATGTATTTATTTATTATTACAGAATGCCAAGGAGCACGGAGTTTATAATTTTGGCACCATGGAGAGTTGCCTTGATTGAGATGAGTGGACCGGAGGGCTGTGACCCTCCCTGCCTTGCGCTACCCCAGGCAGGGAGCTGGTGCTCCGAGCCCACCTGGCCACCTGTCCTCACTCCCGCAGGGCTGACCGCTGGGGCTCAGCACGTCCCTGCCAGGAGCCGGGGGCAGGGGGACAAGGGGGCCCCCCTCTCACTTCAGCCCTCGTGTGTGGGTTTGCTGTTTGCCGGTGATCCGGAGCTAGAGCCACATGCGTCGGAGCAAGGGCAGCGTGTCCAGCAACCTTCAAGCCGGGCTGCGCCGTGGAAGGCGCTGCTGAGATTCCAGCCAGCATGAGGCTGCCGCCAGAACCCGGTAATTGTTGATCCCATCACCTTTCTAACGCTGATTTCAGGGAAGAGACACGGCAGATGAGTGGCCACAGGTGGTTATCCCACACACGTACCTGCCTGGGGAAGACAACTGGACCTGTGGTGTGCTGAACCTGCAGACCTGTGTTTCTAAATAGCTCCACAGAGCGTCAGAATTGATAACGGCTCTGAAGTGCATTGGCGTGCAGTCCGAGAATGCTTCCTTGCCATGAACGATGCAGCTGTCCCAGCTAGGTTTTCAAACCTAAATTAAAGATGATTCGAGCACGCTTTAAGTTCTTCTTTGCTGTATTTTGAATTATAAGAGCACTTCGCTTGGCTTATTTAGGTCCTGGAAAGATATTTAAATCTTATGTCTTCTTTACGAATTGTGAACCAAAGGCTTAGCACGGCTTCTTCTCGTACGAGCGTGGCCCATGTCGGAATAACAGAGCTATAATGTGTTCAGGGCCACGGCTTGCCCATGTGGAGTTTTCTGATCATAACTGCTGAGCATTAAAGGGTGTGGAGATCAATATTTCTAGCCTTGGCCTCGTCTGTGCTGCATCTGTTTCAATGCCACATACGGCGGAGAAACCTCAGCTCTTGCAACACCAGAGTTGTGGCCCAGCCAAATTCCTTAAGAGCAGCGCTTCCATAATTTAGAAGAAAGATAATGCGTTTGCCATTCCACCTCCAGAAAGCTTGCCTTGCTGCGTCATCGTGATCACCACCCTGTTACGAGCGGCAGCGTCGGTATCCTCGCAGTGGCCACTTGCTGGCCGTTTGTCTGTGCTATGCTCTCTGCTCAGCACTTTGCCTGTATTATCTTATTAAATCGTAATAATAACCCAGTTGCCACCTGGGGAGACTCAGAGAGACTAAGTAATTTATTCAGAGCAACACAGCCAGGAAGAGAGGAGCTGGGTCTGAATCTAAAATGTCAGATTCCGGAGTCTGGAAACACACCTGGCGGGGCTGCGTGCTCAGTTGTCATGACGGACATTTGTTTCCTTTCATGAAATACCTCAAAACGAACTCCTACTATTTATTTGAATAAATGCAACACAGAAACCCAAAAACTTCTTATAACTGCTTAAATTTGAATAGAGGTGAAAAGGTCAGGATGATTTTGCCGTTAAGCAGCTTCTCCTCCAGGGGTGTAAGGTTGAGATCTACTCTCCGACCCCTTTCAAAGCTCAGTATCCACTTAGATGCTCTTGTTTTATTAAAAACTATCACATTTTCGTCATTTTAAAGATGAGCCACATTGCATGTGCTTAGTTACCTTTGGTGACTACTGAGCGACTCCGCTGACGGGCCACGTGCTCTGCAAGGTTTGCATGCCTCGGTCCCTGCACCTGCCGGGAGGCGGGGAGGCTCCGTTTCCAGCACAGGGAAAACGGCTCTTTGGACGGGCAGCGATTCACCGCACATCGCTGTGCGAGACAGAAGCATGGTCGGATTCGAACCCTGGCGTGTTTATTCCAATGCCTGCGCTCTCCTCACTAGAATGAGAAACTATTATCTTCCGTTGTAAGAATCGAAAAAAAATAGATCATTCTTGACACCATGCACTTATCTCTGCTGTTTGAAGGACTTTTGTGTAACAGCCTTCGTCTGAATTTTGAATTTGTTTTAATCCTGCTTTATGACTAAACTTAAAATGTCAGCTAAATAATAAATAATAAAATAAAATTACAAACCATAAACCTTGTCTTTTTCTAGAATTATAAGGATTTTCAAATCAGGGTAATGTTTCCTTTGTTAGAGATCGAAGATAAATTGAACTCAGTGTTAACCAAATCCTACGGCCTCTCAACCGTAGATGGTGGATTTTATTCTCTTTGAATTCTCAGCATTTTACATGGTTCCAGGATTATCACATATATTCAAATATTTGGTGAATTCGATAACAATGCTGTCTGGGATAAGACACCTGGTGATGCCATACAATTAATATGAAATGATATTTTAGCATGCTAATACCCAGGAGAAATTTAGGTAACCATTATCATTATATTAACACTGTTTGGCTTAGAGATTCTTTGTTGTGTTAAAAATGTGGACAGAAACCTTGAAGTCATTCTGTTTCGTAAATGGCAAGAGAAATAAAAACAGCGTGAGCTTATTTAGTTTGAAAATCGTATTGATCCCTATCTGCTCCTGTAATACATTAGCCTGGGCACTCAGCTAACTTGCTCTTTGTCCAATTACAGAGAAAAGAAAGAGAACGCGTACACTCAGCCTTCCAATACTGAAGTTCTGGTATAAGTTTCAAACCTACCGCTCTACATTTACCACAGAAATTGCATTCCCATGGACAATTTGAAAGCATTTCACAAAAATTAATTGCTTCAAAATGCATTGCATTTAAGAATCTATTGCCTCCTCTGACTACTTTAAACTTCTTTTAAGACATTTTCATTTATTTTCATAGTTATCTCGTTTGAAACGATACAGTCTTTCATTGCACAGTTGTGAAGCAGAAAACCTGTTAGAAAAATCTCTTTTTATTCAACACTAACTACTTAGATTTCTTAATTTTTACCACAAAGACACATATCTTCATATTGTTTAATTCCAATATTGAAGAAAAATCTCATTCTCTACCATAAAAAAGAATATAAAAAACATAATATATCCGTGTTTACTCCCTTATCTTTTGGATTTGCAAAAATCATTTTTTTCATGCCTCCATGGTGATATATTTACTAATGCATTTCTCTAGCTCTTTATTTCTTTGTCTTTTTTTTTTTATTAGTGTGCATTCAATGGTATATGGCGAATTTCACATGACAGTGAAGCACAGATCCCTGGAGGGCCTGGTGCTACCCACACAATTCTAAAGCAGCTGGTAGCAGGTTCAGAGGGCATCAGCAGAGGCCAACCACAGCTCTGCCACTTGAGGATGTTATAATCTTCCTGGAGAGAGAGGACATCAGCACGCACAGGATAAAGACCCTCATCAAGTCACACACCACGTGGGACGAGAATTGACGAGATTCGTGCCCGACTGCGGCAGGAGTAGCCCGTGTCAGAGCCGTGCTCTCAGAAGCATGAGGGCGCCGTGGGCGGGAAGGACATGTAGTCCACGCTGGCACTCTCACTGTTTGGGATAAACTGTGAAGATGATTCGTGTTTTCTATTCACCATAGACCTCCCGAGAACCAGTGACGTGATCCTCGACTATTCTGAGTATTATATTGTACATGAATTTAAGAGGAAATGTAAAACAAAAAAAGCAGTATCAGTAAAAATATGTTTTTTGATTAGTAATTAAAACCAGGCTTCTGTAGAAGTTCCCGCATTGGATTGATTTGTTTATTCTGGTGATTGTTTTCTTTTGCTGCTTTTTTGAAGTCTCTTCTGGACTTAGAGATCAGATATTAGGAGGATGGAGAGGCATAGTAAATGCCTTCAAGACCCCAGGATCTTGAAATCATTGTTTCCAAGTTTATTAAGAATCTCTCTCTCTTTTCTCATAGAATGACAAATGGACATTCACCCATGTTGAAAGAAAGAAAGAAAGAAAAAAGAAAGAAAGACAGAAAGAAAGAAAGAAAGAAAGAAAGAAAGGAAAAAGGAAGAAAGAAAGAAAGAAAGAAAGAAGGAAGGAAAGAAGGAATGAAAGAAAGAAAGGAAGGAAGAAAGAAAAAAGAAAGAAAGAAAGGGAAAAGGAAGAAAGAAAAAAAAGAAAGAAGGAAGGAAGGAAAGAAGGAATGAAAGAAAGAAAGAAAGGAAGAAAGAAAAAACAAAGAAAGAAAGAAAGGAAGAAAGAAAAAACAAAGAAAGAAAGAAAGGAAAAAGGAAGAAAGAAAGAAAGAAAGAAAAAAGAAAGAAGGAAAGAAAGAAAGAAAATAAAAAGACGTTTTCTCCAGCGGTGTTCCTAATAAGGCAATTCCAGCAGATCAGATGTCTGGAAGACTTGAGTGGTATTACCTGGGGACCCGCTGAAGTGGAAGCATTCTTGGATTTCTACTTTTTTCCCAGTGGTTAAACTTATACTTAAAAGTATGACCTGAGCCAAATGTGTAGATCTGGAATTCACTAAATTACTGCCTCTGACTTCCTTATTTCTCAGTCAGTAATAATTTGATTATAATTGAGCTTCGTAATTGAGCAACATACAAATATATATTCTGAACAGACTTCCAACTACCAAAATATGCTTTCACCTGAAAAGCATGTCTAATTATACACACGTATTTATTCTAACTTACTTGATTAAGAAAATAAAATAAATAAATCAAATACGCCTTGCTTGCTTCTAGTGGGAAACACATTTCAGACTCCAGGGAGAGAGGAGAAAAGAACCCAATTGTGATTAATAACACCCATTACTGAGTCACTTCTCTGACCGGCACACATTTCAGAGGGTCTTATTATTCCCCTTCTGTAAGAAATAAGAGAAAAATAAGGGAGTGAAATATGGAAAAAGCAAATAGTTCGGTACGTGTCTAAAGTTGGCTGAAACTTTATTATTTGGGTAACTTTCGGCGCTCTCCTCTGGGCTTACAGTACATACCTGGGAGCAGGCATACAGTAACTGAATTGTTTCAACTTATCCAAATAGCATTGAAATGGACTTAATTGTTGCACTAGAGGAAAAGCCATGTGTCTCCAGAGACTATTAGTGTCATTTAAAAGGCTAAATGTATCATAAAACCTGTCTCTAACAGAATAAAATTGTACAGACCAACACAATTTTCGCTAATGTTTTCCACATTTCTTGAAAAGAAAGAAAGAAAGAAAGACGGAGAAAGAAAGAAAGAAAAGAGAAAATACTAGCTATAAAGTGAAAGTGTACTGGACCACCGAATTTTAGGAATATTTTAATGCTGTAGACAACCAAATACATTTTTAAAAATTAAAAGAAAAAGATCTTGTAGCAAAGTACTTCCAAGGTAGATTTGAATGAAAAATATTCCAACTCTAGGAGATAAATCTAGGCTATTAGGTTTCTTTCTTAGTATGGATTTTTAAAGAAAAGTGAAACCCAACTTAAACAAGGAAGAAGATTCAAATCTCTTCCATTTTGTGCCTTCGAAGTGGAAGTGAACTCTGCAGCTGGTTTTATTGACTCTTTATTTTCATTTTAGTTTTTGTTCCTGGGAAATACTTCCCTCTGGTATTTTTCTTATTGTTACATACGTGGTACCTGCTGAATGTGTGCTCAGCTTCCTTCTGAGTGAAGTAAATGAAGGCAGAGCTCTTCCAAAACAGGAAAAGGTGGAGAGAAAGGTTTAAGCGTTGCTTTTATGCCATCAAAGAGACAAAAGGATATTTCTTTCCCCTAAAGAGGTTCAGAGTATAATGGGGAAAAATCAAGAACAGAGACAAATAGTGAATCAAACCTCAATAGAGAGAACAAATCTTTGTATTTATCTGCCGCATCTTTTCGCTGGGTTGCATATCAGCTATCAAGGAAGCGATTTCGGATAACTTCTCCTAACATAATTGTTATTTTGCAAGTTCGGTTGCTATGGTAATGCATGACGTAATCATCTATTACCATCACAATCAGCGGGTTTTTCCTACCCAGCCCGCGTATTATTTGCCCCTTTTCTCCCTCGTTCCTCTGTGATCCAGTAGGAAAAACAAAACAGAGCAAAACTGCGTCTATATTGTTTCATTCTCCTGGAAGCCTCTGAATCGGGATGCAATTAGCCATGTGCAGAGCTTTTCCTGTAACTGGAAAGTTTTAGATTTTCCTGCAACTGTCGCCATTATCACCCGTTCCTCGTTAAACCTCGGGGGGGATGGAAACAATTGTGCTCTCTCCATTGTTCCCTGTTAAGCGGACGTGCAGCCCACACGTTTGCGGAAGACGGGGACAAGGTGGCAGATTGCTGCCACTGAGGGGTGCCCGCGCCGAAGGGGACGGGCTGTCTGGGGGCAGGGTGTGCCACCCTGCAGGGCAGCCTGGGTGCGTCAAAGACAAGGAAGGCTTTGGCAGTGCTGCCGTCCTCGTGACCGGCTGCCCCAAAGCTGCAAATCTAGAAACATCACAAAGTCACGTCCTATCAGCAGTGTCAGAAGACACGGATAACACACGTTCTGGGGTTGACGTGTTTTGCTGAGAGATGCACATTATTCTTTTCCCAAGTGACTAGACCTACGGCACAGTAATGGAATTCACAATGTGACTTTTTCATACCGTAACCGTGACCTTTCAGCACAATCTCAGGGCGTGTGCCCAAAGCCCGAGCGCGGCTCACCCCGGCAGCCTGGGACAGCGGTTCCTCAGTGCACTGCCATTTGCGGGTGCCTGGATGGAGGACAACACACCTAGACAGCCAGAGGAGGGAGAGCCGGATGAGGCTGGCAAAATGAGTCTTGATTATGCCTGGAAGTTACTCTGCATCTGCCCTCAGCTGTCCCAAACCTAAGACATCTCCAATTCCAAACCGAACTCTCCTGTCTCTCGGCCCCCCTGACACTCCAGCCACACGTGTCTGAACAGATCCTGGAGGTCCGGGACCTCTTCCCCTCTTCCCTAAGCCTATAGTTTTCTTGTTTTTCTTCCCGACCCTTTTAAAATCCTAATGTATCTTCCCACATTCATCCCAGAAGCCACCTTTGCCGTTAAGCAACTTTGATCCTTTGCCAGGATTAATAGTTCTGTCTTCTGAGCACCCTCTTTGCCTGTACTGCTAAACATTTCTCATCCCTCTTTAATTTTTTAGCATGAAAAAATTTTCTCTCTCACATGCGTGCACTTTCTGGCCCTCCCTCTGTCTTTCCCTCTCTAGACTATAAGCCTCTTGAGGGTGCAGACCATGCCTTACTCATCTTGGCAGCTCCTAGAGGCTCTCACACAGTTTTGGGGACCTCCTGCCAGAAGCTTTTCATTTACGAAAAACAGAATCCAATTCAAACCCAGCCCTGTAACGCGTATGCATATTTAAAAGTTACTGTGCTACGCTGAACAGATAGTGTGTGATGTTACATTCTTTCAATCATATCCACTCCCATATCCTGTACGCGAACCCCTGGACCCATCCTCGATTTCATTTCCTATTATCTAGGGAACAGATGTTTTTCAAATTGTCGGATTTAAATATACACTGGCCCTGAATTAAGTCACTTTCTTAGGAAAAGCCCCAGATTCCACTATTCCCTACACTCTTGTATATTTTCCGTGATATATACCATAGAAAGGATTTCTGAAAGCTTCTGGAAAACACATAATAAATTTGGTGCTTCTCCTTTCTTATGGTTTTGTGTTATATTTAGAAATATGATAGTTCTGTTTCACTTTTTTATTCCCATAAGCATGGCACGCAAGGAGTGAGTAAATACTTATTGAATGCAAGACGAAAGAAACAAAGGAAGAAAGAAAGAGGAAAGGAAAGAAGAAAAAAGGTAGGAGGGAGGGAGGGAGGGAGGAGGAAATAATGCATTACTTCTGTTTAATTTTTTTTTAATTGCTAATCAGGTACAGAGACCCCCTCTTGGTTTCAAGACCCAGTGGATGGCTTTGTGTTCCAAATTTCAGTGCAACTATAAGGGTTGTGATGAAGTTACAAGATAAGTTACTAAAATGAAAACTCAAAGGATCCGTATTTTAAAACGAAACAATTATGATCGTGGCCACACACTACTGTGGGCAGATACAGTAAGTTTCCTTTTCAACTCATTCATTCTCAGGCCTTTCAGGGCCAGTTACGCACAGAAGTACATTTGCAATTCGCAGATACCCATCCTGTGTTTCTTTAGTCTTTCTCATTGTGATACTTTCTTCACAAATGGTGTATGGTGGTGCCCTTCTTTCTAATTGCTTTAAACTAAAAAGCAATTAGATGCCTCCTAATTTCAGATTAGATTCTCTGGGTCAGGACTGCGATGGCTGCAGAGTCATTAGGAGGTGTGCATTACACAGCTCCTCCCAGCACCGACCGGCCCTGCACAGAGCAGCAGGTCAGGGCGTGATGCTGCAGGTGGCACCTGTCTTTACGGATGGCGAGATGATGCAGGGGAAGCGCATTTATGCTGGACAGCTCCGGATGATGCCATAGCTCTTCTGACAGTGTTGAGATGAACCAAGGCACGGCTGGTACCTGGAAGGCACGTCTGCATCATTTTGCATCCCCGGCGCGCAAAGCCTGGCAAGTAACGAGCTCAGTGTTTAATGAATGAGTACAGTTTTGCTGTCTTTCCTGAAACACTTTAGAGTTTACAAAAAGCTATCTTAAGTTACTGAGTTCAAGCTTCAAAATCCTCATTTTGAGATGTTTATTGTTCTACCCACTTTATAGATGAGGAAAGGACAGGGACGTGATGACTTGTCCAAATCCTTTTGGTCAATCCCAGAGCTAGGACTGCAAATCAGACCCCGCCATTGTTCCTTTCAATAGATGGCATAATTCAACACAAATGGAATTATCTCTCTGTAAGGAGAGGGGCTACATTTTCAAGACCCAATCTCCACAATAGTATTCCTGATTCTGCAATAATTCTGTTCCCGACCCCAGAGCCGTGGCTGAAGGAAGATATTTTTCGGGCGATGACCGGAGCTGCGTTTTCTCTTTCATCTCCCTGCGGTGGTAAGGAACGCGGGGACGATTTCAGCAGGGGCTGGGTGTGTGAGCGTGTGGGCATCTATCTACCGTGCGTTCATTTCAGTCACTGGCTTCTCCCTGAAGAACGTAATCTGCCTGCTCAGTCATCTCCCCAGATTTCTCTCAGTTGGACTGAGAAGCGTTACTCTCATTTCCTTCCTCCTCGCTTGTATGCAGGAGTGTAACTTAGCAAGTTGATGTCGTAAGCAGTTGTTTCGTTCAAATGGCTTTGCAGAGGAAATCCCCACAACAAACTGGCATATTGGCATAGATGAGTCACCCCAAACCACTTCCTTGTTCCAGAAAAATCATGCAAGCTTGTCAAGGCAAATTCTCCCTCTCATTGCAAAATGTGCAAGGAAACAGCCTACCTTGCTTGGTTTCTAACTAGCTGTCTACGAACTGGTGCATTATTCCTAAACCCACGAAAGAATAATTAGATGAAAAATATATTTTTTAAATTTCTCTTACAAAAAGTGAACACAAATAGTCAAAAAGACTGCTGGTGTTTGAGATCTCCAGCTGCATTAGGATCTTAAGTTTCAATGTTAGAATTATTTGATAATTCTTTCAACCTCAACCAACGTTTTTCTTGACTTTTTAAGAATGAAGCGTATGGCCTCAGTTTGTAAAAGCCCATTTTGAGAAAGAATTAGAAGTACCCAACAATGTGAAGATATAAGTAAGAAGCTTCCATAACATGAACCATTTAAAAGATTCCGATATTTCCTTTCATCTTTTGTACATTTCATTTTATGACTTAATTGAGATTTTCTTCTCAGCTTCATGATAATATTATATCACTGTCTCAATGGTCAAAGTGACGTAACTAATGCCTATTTATGGACATTTAGGTGGTCTTTGAATTTTTGTTATGATAAATGTGACTGCAAAAAATACCCATCATTTGTATGCTATGTAAATGTGTTTATAAAATATAAATATTTATATAATTATGTTATATAGTTATACAATAATTTCCCACAAGAACACAACATTAAAACTTTATTTATGACATTTATGGATATAAAGAAGTTTTCTGTTATCAAATTTAGTAATATTTTTCTTTATGGTTTCCTTCCATTACTTTCAGGTATAGAAATTTATTACCTAATATATAACACTTTGAGTGTATGCTTTGGCTGTCTTTCTAAAAGTGAAATCACTGAAGCAAAGGGCAGGGACACAGTTTCAAAGGTTATAGCAACAGATTGCCATCGTGGATGGTTTTACCAGTTCATCCTCCCGCCCACAGAGCGCAAGGTTTCCAGTCTCACTGCTCCCACCTTCACATTAAGTGTTATAGTTTTAAGTTAGTCATTAGTTTATTCTAATTCTAAAATTGACACATCTGCATCACAGAAAGTTTCGAAAATGCCCATGAGTATAAAGAAACAATAGAATCATCGTCATCACTCAGCCCAAGGGCAAATACTGTTAACGGTTTGCTTTATCACCGTCCCGTCTCCTTCTCCTGGATCTTCCTTTACACACAAGTTGTCATTCTACTTTTATTCACGTCACGCTGTGTGTGAGCATCTCCCCACGTCATCCAGGGGTACGTGCTCCCGGCATTCGAGACGGGTGGGCCGCATCGTCGAACATGCAATTAGTTATTCTCCTGTTTGGTGCGTGGAAGGTGCTTCCAATTTTTCACAATTTTAAAAAACGATGTTGGAATGAATATCTTCAAGAACACACATGTACCAGCACCTCTTGATTTCCTAAAGAAGATCTCTAGTATTGAAATATTGGCATTGAAGGATATGCATTATATAACTTTATATCTATAGTCAAATTACTTACTGGTTAGAAAGAATGTATCATCATTTTGCTTTTCAGTTTTTAAATTTCGATTTCTAGAACACTTAAGCATTTTGGTTTAGTCATTAGATACTTACATGTCAACTTTTATGAATGACATTTTCTGTCACTGAATAGTGAATATTCAATGCAATATCTTTCTTAAGTGTAACCTTTGAACTCTTTAACTCTTTGTATATCATTGTCCATCAGTTTGTTAAAAACACTTTGACCACCTGTTGTTTTCCTGAAAAGGCAAAATCAAAATTTTATTTATTGAATTTATGAACAAAAAATGTTATATTATATTTTATATTTTCTAACCAGGAACCATGTAGATATTTTTGTATCTACAGTAGTTTCTTCTCTTTTTATGACTTGGTTTTCTTTTTTCACTTAATTTTCTCTACTTAGAACGTATTCTGGCATATATTCTGAGGGGAAGGAATGTCTGTCCTTTTCCCCCAACTTGTGAACCATTTCTCTAACATTCCTTCCTTTCCTCATCGTTTTGAGTTTTCAGCACCTGTACTTGGTGCTGTTTCTGGGCGGTCTCCTTCTCTTTCACTGATCTGGCTGGTATCACACTCATTATTGTTCTGATTCTTTGTACTTTCCAGGAATATCCCACCCACCCGAATGCCCCTGGGAATATCTTACCACGTGGGAAGACTTGAACAACTCCACACGTCTTGGTCCTTCCGCGGACTGCACCAGCTTCCACGCTGGCAACGCCTGCCAGGTCCAAGGACCCGTGTGGCAGATGCATCTTAATATTTAAAAGTTGTTAAATAGATCCACCGGCCGCTAGTACTGTGCCGCCCGCTGGTCTGTACCTGTGGGACCAGTTGCTGTTTGGGGGAACCACAATGTGCTTCTGTTGCCTCTTTCCAGGCAGGTGGTCAGGTGGCAATTTCTGTCCCTTCTGTTCAGCCTCTGCTGCTCATGGGCAGAGGACTGGGTCTCCTGGGTGGGGTCTCTGTCCATCTGCCACAGTGTGCAGCAACGTTCCCAGCAGCTGCCGCTTGGTCATCTGGTCCTAGCGTGGGGTCAGCCCCAGCTGACCCTCAAAAGACACAAAATGGGAGTGACGCATAAACCTCAGCCATTCCAGCTCTTAAGACAGTGTAGTGCCCCACAAGGCATACGTTAATTCTCACTTTTCTTTATAGTTTTTGAAAGTTACTATTCAATATTTATGAGCTCATGTATATATTTTTAAATTATTTTGAGATTTTTAAAAATTTATTTTATTTAAATTGTTTGTATTATTTCAAATTAAATGAGCATTAATTTTTTTCTCTTTTGATCACCAGGGACTAGCTTGTCCAAAGCCGTAACTGTGTAATGAATTTGAGACTCCCTTAAAACAACGCAGGTGCTGCCAGGTAATCACAAGCTGAGAGGGGCTCGCATTTTCCCGTGGGAGACACGCTCCAAAGAGGTGATTGAAACCGCGGCATAAACTATCCCATGGTGTTTTGAAGCACTTTACACAGTGAATTTCCTAAATCCAATTTACGTGTGGATTACGTCACCTATCGCAATACGTTCTGTGCTTTTGCAATTGCTGTTGCATCTCTAACGTGGGTGTCTATGCTTGTGAGGAGTAAGCGAGTCTCAAATCTGCACAGCAAAACAGCTAAGAAGTGGTGAGTTGATTTTCCTTGTGATTTTGATTCCCGATTCCTAAGGATACAGCGTATGTTTCTTACGCAGTGTTTTTCTTAGCTACTGTTGTCGAATGAAGCCCCACGTTGGCATCAGTTTTGGTGATATGCCTGCTGTTTTATTTCTAGCCATTTCTAGCCATTAAGTCAAAAACCACTTTGGACCCTCTGCCTTTTACGATCAAATCAGTTGCTTATCTAGTCTGATTCGCTAAAAGGAATGTGCCATCTTATGAGACACAAAATTTAAAAAGTTTTTTTCCATGATTTCTTTCCCTCTTGGCTTTGAAAAACATTACTTTATTTCACCTCTGAAGTATTGTTCCCCTTTATAACTCGCCTGTGTTTCAGCCCCAGTTATACAAAATATCAAGGAGAACTGATCTGTCCTTCTGTATCGTTTGGCTTTATTTCAGCGTTTCGTCTCCCGCCTCGCCGGCTGGCCCGCAGCTCGCCTTTCCCCCGACAGCAGCTCACGCGTCCTCTGCGCGGTGTCTTTTCTGTCCCCGTCCGTCCCCCACGTGCTCCTGCACCCAAATCATGTCTTATTTCTCTCCCGGAAGGCCTTATGGTAATTAAATAAAGGTGTTTCTTCTAATATTTCTAGGAACACTTTATTACTTTATACGAGACGTGTCGGAGGCTGCCAATCGGGACGGACTTCGGGCAATGGCTTACTTTCAATGTTGGTCTGTTACTGGGTTATGTCTACAGGACAAAACCAAGCGCATTCTGGTTTCCGAGGCAGTGAATGTAGTTGAGGTGGAGACCGTTTGCTTGTCTATGAAGATGAGGTCACGAGGCACGAGAGAATCCGTGGATCTTTCTCCGGTTAGCGAAACGGAGCAGCTACCGATCACCTGCACATCGGAAGTGGACTCAGCGTTTTGTTTGAAAAGCCTGAAGTCACAGACTGAGATTTGCGCATGAGACAATGTTGACCTTCGGGTCTAATGACCGTGGTTGGATTTTGAACAAAAACAAAGGGAGCTGCAGCACCCGGGAGGCGGCGGTGAGGACGGGTCCACGCTGGGGCGCTGGCCGGGCCCTCGCTCACAGCACGGCTGCAGCCGCTCCGTCAGGCCACGCTGGGAAGGTGACGCGGGACGTACCTGCACAGCACCTGTGCCTGGTGAGTTCTCAAAACGTTAGTTTCCTGTCTCCCAAACTTCACGCGGCACACACCAGGGATTAAACACCGCGGCCTTATTGTCCTACGGTTTTTAAATGTTCGAAATAGCTGAAATTCACTTCGATGGTGAGTGACTAAATTTTAATGTTTCTGATCATGAAGTCCTCTATTTAACTGATGGGAACATGCACACAGGACAGCAGTCTGTTTAGTTCACTCTTAACACCAGCTTTCAATACAGCAAGAATAGCGTGAGCCGCGCGCGTGCTGATTTTTTGCATCATGTTAGCTTATGTCCTTGAAGACGTGAGCTCTGGGTTCGGGTTCAGAGACAGAAGCTCTGAAGGCATAGGGAGATGATATGACGCAGTCAAAGCCATGTGAGGACAATTTCTGTGTACTTTACAAAATGCTGGGGACACAGGAAAACTAGGTTCTCTCCAAAGTCAATAATGGAAGGTCCAACTGATACAGTCTTTCAGCAAATACTCCAAGAAAAGTTTTAAGTTTCTTTTTTTAAGCAAATGTAAGATTTACTTTTTTAGGTAAGACTATATAGATACTTTTTCCCCACTCTGGGGCTAAGGGGCTCACAGATGAATACAATGTATAATTAAGTGAGATTTTTAGAAATGTGCTTTGTAAAATATAAGTTGATATACAAATGCTAGGCTGTTGGTAAATTTATCTCTCTCTTCCTGTGTTTTTATACTTTAAATTGTGAATATTCTTTTCATATGTTTTAAGAGTGTAAGCTCTGCCGAATTTTTGAAGTAGAGTATGATTTATCAGCAAATGATATATAAAACGACCTTAGAATATTCAGGAGATAATAAAAGCAACAGTTAACATATAGTAAGTCTCTAGCAAAAGGATTTTTTAACTTAAAATTTGACCAATCCAAATGAAATTTTATGGTTTAGAATTGAGCTGTCCCTAGAGCCTTCCGGACTTGAAAAAGCCGTTATCACATATCCCTTCTCTTTCTTTCTGGAGGTTGGTACTAGCTCTTCCTTCCCTAAATAAAAGGGCAAGTTACTATTGTCTCCGTTTTACAATGGCATCAAAACATTCAGCTACACATTTCCCTTTATGATTTAAATGATATTAAAATAAAAGACTCCTTCTGGAATATTCACTCTGTTCTTAAATCAAAAATTATTATCTTTGCTAGCTCTAATTTTAAGTGAAACATTAATAACACTACTACTTAGCATTTGCATAGCACCGTATACTTTTCAAGCACTGAAGATTATCAATTAGACAATCTCCCCAGCAGCTCTGGGAGGTAGGTCAGCCTTACCCTTTATTTTCACAGACCCGGAGGTTAGGTGGCCTGCCCAAGGACCTAGACTTTCAAATTACACTTGAACTTGGAGTTTGATTTCCAGTGTTTGGTGCAGATCAGAGAACTCAGCTACTCAATGTTAATAGATTAAAATACAGTAGACACGAGCAAATCAAAATAGATCTTTAACTGCTCAAGGATAAAAGAGTAGTGGTTAAAGTTAGCTTTCTGCTTTAGCCTGTCTTTGAGCTTTTATAAGGAGATCATAGCTCCTTTTGTACAATTATAGTAATTTAAACACAATTAGAAAATTAAACAAGATTTCTGGTAAAAAGCTTGATTTGAGGAAGAGAGTGACCCATTCCTCTTTGGTAGTGGAGATAACTGATAATTAGACTCGGTTTTCCAGGAACCCTTCTAGCTGTTCTCACGGGGGCTCCGGACAGTCCACGCCCACCGAGCTGCACGTTCAGCAGAGGAGCGGTGGTCAGTCCCTGTGTCCCGAGAGTTATCATTAACTATTTGTCATCTGTGGGGCCCCATCCCCTCCCTGGACACATGTTTTGGACGTGAGAGTTGGTCTCACTGAGCTGTGCCAGCCTCCCGGTGCCAGGCGGTCCCGGGCCACATCCTGAGAATGACCATCTGGAGAGGAGGGGCGGGCAGCCTCCACCCTCGCCCCGGTGCAGGGTGATGCAGAAGGAGCTCGTGTTCGCTCCAACGGCTGTTGCTGACGTAGATTTGGAACCTCCCTTTGCCTTCCTTTCCCGGCAGGGCATGCTGTTGTGCAGGTGTTGGATCTCCTCAATGCCACATGGGGCTGCATTTCTCACGGCACCCTCTGAGTGAGACCCCACGTCTTGGAATTTCCGAGGACGATGGCCTAGATATCTCCATACGAGGCAGCAAGCTTTTTATGTAGTTTATGCCTATTTCTTCCGTGCTTACTCTATACCAGATACTGTTCTAGGGGGTAACACACATATTGAAGAACAAATCAGGCAACAACTTTTATTTTTAGAGAAAGGGTCTTGCTCTATTGCAGGCTGGAGTGCAGTGGCATTATCATAGCTCATTGCAGCCTTGAACTCCGGGGCTCAGGTGATCCTCCTGCCCCAGCCTCCCCAGTAGCTGTGAGCACAGGTGCGTGCCAGCATGCTCAGCTAATTTTTTAAAAAAATTTTTGCAGAGTTAGGTGTCTTGCTGTGTTGCCCAGGCTGGTCTGGAACTCCTAGCCTCAAGTGATCTTCCTTCCTAGGCCTCCCAAGATGCTGGGATTGCAGGTGTGAACCACTACACCCCTTCCAGGCAACATTTGTGGATCTCAAAGCCTAGTTTTAAGTGTACGGTGTGTTTGCAGATCTACACAGGGCGATCACTCGGTGATTTCATTCTATTACATTTGGGAGAGGAATGAAAAGGACTCTCTGACTCAGCATCTGGAGAGAGTGTTTTGACTTTTAATCTGTTACTGTGCTTTCATAGAAAAGTTAGAATAATAATACAAATGCAAACTAAAAGTCTCTTCCTCCGCCTTTTACTATTATAACCTCATTTCTCCCTTGAAAAATGTTGAACTTTTTAAACAATAAGGTGGTAGCAAAATAAATAAATAAATAGAGAAGGAAACTTTCAGGGATGATGAGCTGGGAGAGGTGGAAATTCTAAGAGAGGCAGCCTTTCTGCGTGTCAAACTCTCTGCCAGGCCAAGGGCAGGGTGGGGGGCGGGGTGGTGACCAGGCAGTTAAGTGGAGAAATTATGAATCTCATTAATAAACAAAACACAAAAATTTTCAAAATTGGGAATGTGGGCGCTTCCAGCAAAATCTGTTGGGAATCTACTTACATATTAATCAAGTATAGATCATGTGCTACACAATGCAAAGGAAAATAAAAAGCTCAGGACCACTCTCCAGCTCCTTACTCGAAAGGGAAGGTGGAGCCTGGAGGCTGAGTCACCCAACACCGCCTTCCAAAGGAAGAGCTGTCACTGGCAGGTGCCCCAGCCAGACCCCATGGAAAGGTCAAAGGCCGCAGGCTCCTGCACGGACCAAAGGCCACCCCCACAGACCACTCATAAGGAAATTCTTTGCTGGCCGCCATAAACCAGGACATGCAAATTGTAAGTCTGAGCCTGCAGGTTAAGTCTAGCTCCTGACTCCAAGGTCCGTTTGATTCCATGCTGGCAATGTTGGATCTGCGTTTATCTGCCCAGGTGCAGAGCAGGGACAAGACAAGATCGAGTCTCCCCCCTACCCAGGGGCAGCTGCGTAGCCGGTGTTTCCTTCACTCCCTTTTCTCTTCAAGTTCTTACCCTGTCTTGTGTGAGATGCAGACTCCCTGGCCTCACAGGAAGATAACCATTTGTCTCACCGCCCACCGCCTCCTCCTTTTTTCTTTCTGTATTTCCTACTCCCCCTTCCACACTGAAGTTCCTGACTCCCTCCTTGGGAAAGCAGTCACAGGTGTGTCTGTGGCTTGTGCTATTCCCCTGGTGCGTCCTCGAACTTTGGCTTAATGACCCTCCGTCGATTGAGGTCTTTGCCTCGGCCACTTATTTTGGTTTGTCAACATAAAATAAATTTAGACTATGAGATAAGTTTAAAAAACAATAGTTTCAGTAATTTAAGAAGATATATGTTAGCAGTATAAAATCAATAATAATCTGATGTAGCAAGAGCAATCCTTCATTATTTTTGAAAATTTTGGTTTAAGGTTTAAAATGCAGCAATTCAAATGTCTGGTTGTAAGTTCAGTGTATTTTGCCACTTGTTTTATGTAAACGCTGGTCATAAGTAAAAATTAATAAGAAAAGCTTCACAAAGATATTTCAGTCCAAATTGGAGAAATGCATGATGAGCTGTGCTTGATCAAGTTATAGCGTTTGTCTGTCAATTCTATCCTATGTGGTTTTCAAACTTCTATGCAAAGATGTTGTTCAACTCTGGCTACTAAATTTCCATCTTTGTTAATATCAATCATTGTACCAGCAAAGTAACAGGAAGACGTGTTTTCTTTTTGTTTATTCTTAACCATTTTTGGTGGGTAAAAGTTTGTAAGCAGATCAGAGAATTCTACGTGTAAGTTTCTAGAGTATGCTGCTCTAAGGTTTTTTCAAGTGTAATTTATCTACGTCATTTTTAACCACAAATTACTGACAACATCATCTGTTTCTTTCCAAAAGCAGCACTTCCGTCATTCTGTTCATATAAAGCTCTGTCAGTTACGCATTTCTCTGCAAGTGTCAGAGAAGTTGAGGAACAGTGGCTCAAGGCATGAACATACTGAACAAACTATATAATAAGAAGGTCTCAGTCAGGCGCGGTGTCTCACGCCCCCCGTAATCCTAGCACTCTGGGAGGCCGAAGTGGGAGGATCGCTCGAGGTCAGGAGTTTGAGACCATCCTGAGCAAGAGCGAGACCCCGTCTCTACTAAAAATAGAAAGAAATTAGCTGGACAACTAAAAAATATATAGAAAAAATTAGCCGGGCATGGTGGCACATGCCTGTAGTCCCAGCTACTTGGGAGGCTGAGGCAGAAGGATCGTTTGAGCCCAGGAGTTTGAGGTTGCTGTGAGCTAGGCTGATGCCATGATGTCACTCTAGCCCAGGCAACAGAGTGAGACTGTGTCTCAAAGAAGGTCTCACAGGATACAATAGCAGCTCTGTGATGTCTTCAAGGACGTATGTTCGTTCTTTCCTTTCTGCTGTGCTTAGCACACTTATTTCCCCTCAAGCTGATACCTCATGGTTACAAAATGACTGCTGTTGCTCTAGTCATCCTGTACTCCATCACATGAGTATCCCGAACAAATAGGAATCAGGTAAGGGGGATAAAGAATTTCTCCTCTTTATTACTTGCCCTTTATTGTGGAAATCAATCTTTCCCTTTTAATCGGCTGAGAAAAGTTCACGATGGATGTAAGGAGGCAGGTCACCCCAGCTGCGCCTTCGTGTTTACTATGCTGCCTGTTTATATCATCTCAAGCCTGAAGTTCTTTTTCTTAAAACTTTTGAGCCGCTTGTCCGTTTTGCGAAGGTTAGCTGGCAAAACACAAGATAGTGTCATGTGGATGCCATTTGACAAGATTTGCAGCCTCCGCCTGTAGAAGTCCCAGCGTGCCCTGAGGACAGCTCATGCGCTACTTTGTCACAGGACGGGAGCCTGTCGGTGTCACTCCGTGCACGAAGTACTGGGGTGGTTTATCTCTTTCCTTCCTATGGAAAGAGACACCGACTGCTCTTCCAGGGATTGTTTTTCTGCAGCCCCTGGGAACAGACATCCCATTTTGGGGCCCCTTAGGCTGAACAAGTAATTTCGTAGTTCCCGAGGAAAAACTTCAAAATATCTTCTTACTGTTGACCTTCAGTGAATTAACCATTGGAGCTCGGTAGCCCACTTTCCAGAACACGCAGCCTTAGCCTCTATTGTCTTGCTAATGGCATCAATTTAATTCTTCCCCCAAATAACAAACACAGAAATCGATGCATTTCCCCTCTCCAGAGCTTTATGAGAGCTGCCAGGAGGAGCGAGTCTTGCAGAATGTAAAATAATGTTATCATCCAGATGCATAAACTTTAGACACTCATAAAGGGAAGAGTCATACGACAGGGCTCCTCACCCGGCTAAAGTGAACTAAGGCAGCGAGATGAAAGATTGACGGTCGGGGCTTGACTTTCTTTGGGGCTGACGTCACTTGTATTCCAATGCCGACTGGTGTTTTCCCTTCTCGGCCCCAAGGCCAGTACTGGAGTAGGACTTCAGGGGTTAGTATGTCCGATTGGGGTGGGGGTTAAGGTGAGGTGTCCCAGGGTATTTTCTCTAACTCAAAGGACTTTAACTTTGACCTTCCAGTGCAGCTAGAGTAAGACGTCAGGCCTCAGGGTGAAAGCTAAATTTCTCCTTCCTGCAGGTAAATGACGGTGGGCTTGCTTTGTCGCTCAGTCTTTGAGGATATTGTGTTCCTTCTCCTTGTGAGCATCGTGGGCAGTTCTTTTTTTTTTTTATTTTTTTAAAGCATTAGACTTAACAAGGCTTAAATCTTAGAAAATATGTCAATGCATTTCGGCGCCTGGGCACACAATTAATCTTCATCTATCTCTGGTAATATAAACACACCTGTGGGATGTTTTCCATTGAATACACGGAAAGAAAACTCATAATAAATCTCCGACTGATAGCTTTATCATGACTGACAGTGCTGCTGGAGGCTCCTTCTTTATGAGTATAATTTGGGAGTGTATAAAAGCAGGAGATTGATTTCTACAGAACCTTCCCTTTTCTTTAGTGTTTATTCCAAGCTCTATGACTCTCCCTGTTTTTTTGATTTAAAAAAATGACCGCAAAATGTGGTTCCTATATTTAATTTATATAACTGAATGGACACATGCACACACTCACACACATTATTATTTAATGCCTAGGAGACACGAAATGCCAAATGAGAATTGTGTGTGTGATTTACTTCTGCACCTCGCAGACAGGAGTGTCCTCGGTGGAACTGGCTCCTTAGCAGAGACGAGAGAATGGTTTGATCTCTTCACTAGAACGGGTGCTCCTAAGAAATCTGTTAAGTAATAGATTTACTGTCATCTTTAGAGTTAAATTGAACTCATCATTAGTAGAGTGTTGATCAAATATCTCAAATCAAATCCTCATATTCACGGTAGAGTCATATAAACTGTTCTAGAATGTTCTGGAACTATGCATCAGAAGTCTAGGGTGGGAGTGGGAAACCACATGGGGGAAGGCTAAGTGGAAGAAAGCCAACCCCCCACTTTCTATTTTTGATTAGAACAGCTTTGCTTGTATCTGTTCCATACTTTGGGGCTCTGTGCATGATTTTTAAAGGTGTGTTATTCAAATTCGTCTGTATGCCAGGCATCTACAGTAGATAAAGAGTAAATAAAACTTACAGAGACCTGAGAAAATAACTCCTCTTTTTCAAAGATCACACTTTATTTTCAGAATTAATTCAGGGTTGCTAAATTCAATGATCATGTCTTTGTGTCTTTGTAGCCGTAAAGGTAGAAATATTTTAGTAAGCAGCTCTCTTTTCCCATTTTAAATTTGGTGAAATTTCCCCAATATTAGAGAAAAAAAAAATGTTTCATTTAAGAGGACTTGGAAAGAGAGACATCTGATTGGTAAAGATTAACCTTTTAAAACTTTTCAGTTTAATGTAATTTTTATGCCTTTCAACCAACTTCTAATGTCTTCTGCTTACATGACCCATTAATTGAAACGAGGGCAATTAACATTAATAGAATGTTCTTAACTGATCTATGTGCCCAGTTCAAACTTTGCTAGATTCCTCACTTATCTCTTTTTCCTGGTCCAAGATCCAGTCTGCTTTTCCACATTGTGTTTACCTGTGATGCCACCTTGGTTTCCTCCACCCTGTGATGCTTCCCCAATCTCTGTTTTTCATAAAGAATAGTTTTAATGATCAGAGTTTTTTGTCTAATTTGCTGCATGGAAATTCTCTTTGTTACATGTGCTTGTGTGCTGGGTGGTTAAGATCGTGTTTAACCAACTGTTTTGAAAATGGGATTTCGTATTTGTTAGGCATCACTCAACAAACGCTCTGAAATATGTGAGAGCCACAGACAATGAAAATTTATTACTTACGTATATGGACCAGTTGGTAAATCCTAGATTTTGGCAGCCTACAGCCTATATAGGTTGGCTAAATTTCAGGCCAGAGTCTAGTATTCCACAAGCTGAACATAAATCTGCAGAAAGATGTAGCTCTAACACCGTGAATTTAACTGGGCTTGGCCTTGTGTTCGACGGACTTACAAAGAAAACAATGGATCAACCACTTTTGTTTTATTTTAGGTTATGTATTTGTTAGTTTGCAAAACTACAAGGAATTGGAGGGTAGTTCTTTGCCTATGTGCAAATAATTTCTAATTGTATGTTTTTGTAGCCAAACAGTACTGTCTATATAACATTTAAGTTGAAAATTCTCTCCCAACAGAGCATGAGCTCATTTTTTTTAATGCGTAAGTGTCAGGTGCACCTGACAAGAATCACATTCTCTGTACGGTGGACGTAGGGCTCTTTATATGTCTGTCAGATCAACTGTGTTCACAATCATAGTCAAATATGTGATGTTTCAGCTTCTAAAAAGGGTATGGTACAATTTCCCACAATGTTTGTGGGTTTTTCCAATTTAATTTCTCCTTGCGGTGTTCTCAAATTTTTCTTTATAGACTTTATGACTCCTTTTTTAGAATACAAATTTAGGACTCTTACCTTCCTGGTGAATTATTCCTTTTATTATTGTGATGGCTATTTTTCATGCCTCCACTTGGCTGGGCCCTTGTGCCCAGACGTTTGGTCAGCATTCCATTTACATGAAGATGTTTTCAGATGAAATGGACATGCAAATCAATGGACTCCGAGCAAAGCGGATTCCTCTCCATAATGTAGGTGGGTGGGCCTCACCCAATCAGTTGAAGGCCTCAACAGAACAAAGACTGACCTACCGTGAGCAAGAAGGAGTTCTGCCTCTGGACTCAGTGATGGATAATTTTATGTGTCAACCTGCGTGGGCCACAGGGTGCCCAGATATTTGGGCAAACATTACTCTGGGAGTTTCTGTGAGGGTGTTTTTGGAAGACAGTAACATTTCAGTCAGTAGACTGAGTAAAGTAGATTGCCTGGCACGGTGTGGGTGGGCCTCTTCCAATCAGTTGAAGGCCCTACTAGAACACAAGGCTGAACCTTCCCTGAATCAGAGAATATTTTTATGATGATGATCTTAAAACTGGGACATGAACCTTTCCTAATTCTACAGCAGCTTTCAGCCATCAGTCTCAAACTAGGACAGTGGCTCTACAGATTTTGGTTTTACTAACCTCTATAGTCACATGAGCCAATTCCTTACAATAAATCTCTTTATATTTTACACACACACACACACACACATACACACACACATCCTATGTATTAGTACTGTCTCTTTGTGGAACCCTGACCAATACAGACTCGAGGTGCAACTCTTCCCTGGGTCTCTAACCTGAAGATTTGGGACTGATCAACCCCCCACGATCATATGAGACTATTCCTTAAAATCAACCTCTTTCTCTCTGTATTTGTGCATATGCTGTTGATTCTCTTTCTCTTGATTAATATAATCATTATGTTGTGCCCTATATATTCCTGATAGTAATTTCTGCCCTAGAGTCAGTTTTGCCTGATGTTAATGGTGCTGCACCAGCTGCGCCTCTGTACTTGTCCCCCTCCATTTAGCCAATCTTTGTGTCATATTTAGTATTTCTCTTCCAGCTGGATTTTGTTAATTATCCAGTCTGAAAAATCTGAGTCTTCTAACATGTGAATTTAATCTGCTTACATTTATTGTTAAACTGGTATATATTTAAACTTCTATCATTGTATTTTATTATTCCTAACAGGTTCTTTCTTGGCTTCCCTGTCCATCCTTTCCTGTTTACTATTGGATTCATTTTTATTTTTCCCATACTGCTTTGGAGGTTGTATTAACAAGGGCAGCTAATATTTAATGAGAGCTGATTGTATGCTCAGACTATATAATTTACATACCTTTACAGCAACATTTGATGATGAGAAGCAATGATACAGAAAGGTTAAGTCACCTGACTGAGGTTGTGTAATTAGTAAATTTATTATCCAGAGGCCATACTCTTAACAACCTCATTATATTAATACTAATTTTCAAGTTAAGTATTATATTTCTAATTCTTTAGTAAGTAGCATCATATTTTTACAAGAATTCTTGACTTAATGAAGTCCACATTTAATCCAAATCTATGTGTTCTTTCTAAACAGTACAAGAATCTTAAAAACTTTCTGGGCCGGGTGCGGTGGCTCATGCCTATAATCCTAGCACTCTGGGAGGCCGAGGCGGGTAGATTGCTCAAGGTCAGGAGTTCGAAACCAGCCTGAGCAAGAGTGAGACCCCGTCTCTACTAAAAATAGAAAGAAACTAATTGGCCAACTAAAAATATATAGAAAAAATTAGCCGGGCATGGTGGCGCATGCCTGTAGTCCCAGCTACTCGGGAGGCTGAGGCAGGAAGATCACTTGAGCCCAGGAGTTTGAGGTTGCTGTGAGCTAGGCTGACACCACAGCACTCTAGCCAGGGCAACAGAGTGAGACTCTGTCTCAAAAAAATAAAATAAAATAAAATAAAATAAAATAAAATAAAATACAATAAAATAACAGTAACAATAACAATAACAAAAGTACTAGCAACAAAGTGGCTACTATATCTTTATTCAGCACTTACAACCACTCCTTAGTACACACTAGTATCCCTATTTTAGAGATGAAAAAACTGAGACCTAACTTTCCTAAAGACATGTAGCTAAAAAATGGCAGAACGAGGATGTGAACAAGTGTGTCTGACACCGAAGTATATGCTCTGACCACATGTCTCTTAGAAATCACCTGGTCCTATCCGCTCACCACACAGATGGGGAAACGGAGACCTGGGGGTGGGAGGTAGGGAATTGTAATCAGCCAACATCTATTTATTTAGTGAGCAACTACTAGGTGTGATACACTGAGCTAGTAACATGAATGAGGAAAAATTTAAACCTCCATGTTGTTGAATAGATGGGCTGTGACTATATATTAATCATTGCTAACACTTAGCAATGGGTTCATGGAAGTTCACTATATTATTTGCTTTTCTGTATGTTTGAAATTTTCCATAATAAAAAAGTTAAAGTTGGCCGGGCGTGGTGGCTCACGCCTATAATCCTAGCACTCTGGGAGGCTGAGGCAGGCAGATCATTTGAGCTCAGGAATTCAAGAGCAGCCTGAGCAAGAGCGAGACCCCGTCTCTACTACAAAAAAAACAGAAAGAAAGAAAGAAAGAGAGAAAGAAAGAAAGAAAGAAAGAAAGAAAGAAAGAAAGAAAGAAAGGTAGGAAGGAAGAAAGAAATTAGCAGGACAACTAAAAATATATAGAAAAAATTAGGCGGGCATGGTGGCACATGCCTATAATCCCAGTTACTCAGGAGGCTGAGGCAGGAGGATCGCCTGAGCCCAGGAGTTTGAGGTTGCTGTGAGGTAGGCTGATGTTACGGCGCTCTAGCCGGGGCAACAGAGTGAGACTCTGTCTCAAAAAAGAAAAGTTAAAATTAAAAAAAATAAGGATGACAGAAGATGGCTGATGAGCACACAAATTTAAAGTCTGCCTTGAACTTACAAAATTAATAAAATCGGCCGGGCACAGTGGTTCACGTCTGTAATCCTAGCACTCTGGGAGGCTGAGGCGGGCGGACCGCTCAAGCTTATGAGTTTGAAACCAGCCTGAGCAAGAGCGAGACCCCATCTCTACTAAAACTAGAAAGAAATTATTTGGCCAACTAAAAATATATAGAAAAAAATCAGTCGGGCATGGTGGCACATGCCTGTAGTCCCAGCTACTCGGGAGACTGAGGCAGGAGGATCGCCCGAGCCCAGGAGTTTGAGGTTACTGTGAGCTAGGCTGACGCCACGGCACTCTAGCCAGGGCAATAGAGTGAGACTCTGTCTCAAAAAAAAAACCAAACAAACAAACAAAAAAAAAACAAATAAAATTAATAAAATCATCCAAACTTAGAGATATTTTGCTCTGACAGTTTTGAAAGTCAGAAAAAGGCAAGTGTACTAGACCCACTTGGTAGCCTCTCTTTCTCTATCTTTCTATAAAATTCCCTGCCTCTGGGCTGTTGCTAGGAAATCAGTGAGCCAGGAACACCCCAGTCTGTCTGGCTAAGCCCTTTCCTGTCCCACATTGCCTCTGTGAGGGTACAGTGCCCCTGCCCCTAGGAAGCTGACCCTCTTGGGCTGGCTCTCTGTGGATCCACAAGCCAGTAACCACAAGAAGCGGAAGGAGATCCTGTCTACCGCTGGGAGGGAGACAGCTAGAGACCCAGAGAACTATGATTAGAAAGCAAAGTACAGGCCTCTCTCTGTAGGTTTCCAACTCACAAAACATCCTGGCAGTCAAAGGGCCTTTGCTCAAGTTGCTCAAAGTTTCCAGAAAGAGTGAACACACACAAGGGAGGAGAGAGAACAAAAAAGTGACACAACAAAGGCAGAAAATGTTATAGACAGATGGAGTGAGAGACACCACTGGGAGGCAGCACATCATAATGGTCAAAAGCAGGGCACTGGCAGCAGGTCACAGCTTCAATTCCTGCTCCAAAGCTTCCTAGCTGTGCAACTTTGAGTAAATAACTTAACCCTCCTGAGCCTTTATTTTCTCAGCTGCAAATTAGGGATAATTCTACTCAGCATACAGAGTGGGTATAGGGATTGAATGAGGCAGTATATGTCAAATGATTAACCCAGTTCCTGGCACATAATAAGCATGCAACAAATAGTGGTTTTTATTACTATAAAAGTACTAACCATATGATCCAGCAATTCCACTTCTGAGTATATATCCAAAAGAATTGCAAGCTAGGTGTCAAAGAGATATCTGTACATCTAAGACCATAGCAGCATTATTCACAATAGCCAAGAGGTGGAAGCAACAGAAGTGTCCATTGACAGAGGAATGGATAAACAAACTGTGGCACATACATACAATGAATGGACTGTTACTCAGCCTTAGAAAGGAATGAAATTCTGGCAACATGTTACAACCTGGATGAACCTTGAGGATATTACACTAAGTGAACTAAGCCAGTCACAAGAAGTCAAACACTGTATGATTCCACTTATACAAGGTATCTACTCAAATTCATAAAGACAGAAAGTACAACGGTGGTTGCCACAGGCTGGGGGGAGGGAGAAATGTGGAGTTATTGTTTAATGGATATAGAGTTTCAGTTTTTTAAGATAAAAAAGTTCTGCGGATGGGTGGTGGTGATGGTTGCACAATGTGAACATATATAACACTACTGAACTATACACTTGAAAATGGTTAAGATGGCAAATTTTAGGTTTTGTGTATTTTGCCACAATTTAGAAAATTTTTTAAGGTGCTACACAGAAAACCAAACAAGAGAGTAAACAATCAAGAGATGAAGCCAGAGAAATAGGGAGAACTGAAAAAGTGAGACCACAGTAGTAAGAAGATAAATGATCCAAAGAGGAGACACACATCTCACATGTGCACCCTTTCCTAAGCTGTCAAGCATAAATGGAGGAGGTTTTCCACAGGGATTTGTATTTCCATGGTGCTCAGGACCCCACTCTCTACCCTCAATTCCACCCCCACTGAGGGGCTGTTCTGATAATCCTGGAAGAACAGGCCTGTGGGAGAACCTGCCTCACCCCACTTCTCCTTCCTAGAATCCTCAGGGAAACGGAAAGGATCAAAGCCCAGATGTGAAGTCTATCTTTATAACAGGCAGGGATGGCAACTTCCAGGCAGAAGTTGCAAAGCATGTGCAAAGGCCCCACACTATAAGCTCTGTGTGGGAGCCTGCCAGGGTGGCAGGAGCCTCAGGTATACGAGGGAAGCAGGAAGAAAGCAGAGAGGCAAGTGGTAAAAGGTCTTTATAATCATCCACCAGAGGCTGGACACTCTCCCACTGCCCCATCAGCTCAGTACCCTTGAAAATGATCCTAAGAGGCAAGTATTAATGTACCCATTTTATAGAGAAAGAAATTAAATTCAGAAATTAAAATGAAAATAGCATGCCCAAGGGAAACCATAGATGGTAAGCAAAGTAGGGATTCAAAACTAGCTGACTCCTAACCTACTGCTTATTGCTTCAGCCCATATGTTACCAGTACCTAAGGCCAAGACCATGGGCTCTGAAGACAGAGTCCCAAATCCCACTCTATTCCTCACTAGTTGTGTAATTGCAGAAAATTACTCAAATTTCTGAGTCTCAGTTTCCTTAACTGTAAAGTGGGAATGACCATACACCTACCTCAATTTTTTTTTTTTTTGAGACAGAGTCTCGCTCTGTCACCCAGGTAGAGTACAGTGGCATCATCATAGCTCACCGCAACCCCCAACTCCTAGGCTCAAGCAAACCTCCTGCCTCAGCCTCTTGAATAGCTGAGACTACAGGCACGTGCCCAGCTAAATTTTTCTATTTTTAGTAGAGACAAGATTCCACTCTTGCTCAGTCTGGTCTCAGACTCCTGAGCTCAAGCAATCCTCCCACCTCAGCCTCCCAGAGTGCTAGGATTATAAGCATGAGCCACCGCGCCCGGCCCTCATTGATTTTATGAGAATTAAATGTAATATTGCAAGGAAAGTATTTTGCAGGCAATAATGATAGAAAACACAAAGTAGCTTTTATTATTAATTATGCTTAGGCCTCTAGGCACCCTCCACAAAACCTCACAGACAGACTTGCAGCCACTGCCTGTGCTTAGCTGAGTCTAATGCAGTCTTTGGAAAGAGGCAAATGCCAGACCTGGATCCCTGAGAAGCTAAGAGCCCAGGTTGGGCAGTAACGTTGCAGGAACAGTCTGGAAATGACCTCCTCCACTCTCTGTTCTCAACTCTATGGCCTGGCTAAATTGTTCTGCAAATGTTCAGTGGGACACAGTCTAAGAAGTCTCTGTTCTCATGGGGTGAACATAATAGTAACAACCAGAGCTGCCAACTCACCTACTGACTTCTACCACGGGCTGCTCCCCTGCCCCACAGCACCTTCTGGGACCAGATAACATAGAATCTCAGAAAATCAATACCAGGAGGGCCTTCAGAGACCATCTAATTCTGCCCCTTGTGCAGACAGGAACACTGAGGCCTGGAGATAAGTGGGACCTACTTAAGTTCACACTGTGAGCCAGTAGCAAAGCCAGAACACAACCTTGGGCCACCCAACTCTCTGGTCTCCTGAAGTTTCCAATTTTATTTCACATCCCTACTTTTTGTTGTGTCAAGTTTAAGTTTACATATTCAAAGTTCAAGAATATAGTCACCCCTGCAAGCCTAATTCTAGGGGGTGGCCTTAAGGAAAGGGCAAGAATTTGGGGGACAGACGGATCTAAGTTCAAATCCCAGCCCTACCACTCCTAGCTGAGTGGCCCTTTATTTGTTCAGATAGTAGGAGAAGACAACGGGGACAGAGGCTAAGAGCTTTGGCTACAGTCCTAGCTCTGCCACTTAATGGCAGGTGAGTCACTTTATAGCTGCTTCAGTTCCCTCTTCCGTAAAGCCTGTCTCACCCAGGCATGTGAGTACAGAATGAGAAAAACATGAATGCAGAAGCTGGTACAAGGCTTGCTATGAGATAAGCAACTCAACAAATGGTGGCTACTGTTATTACTATTATCGTTAATGCTCTGATTGGGGTATGTTTTCAGCAGGTAGCAAGAAGGTACTTCAGTCTCAAAGCTCTAGTTCTCTTAGCTACCCTCATGGAATCATGGAGTATTAAAACTGGCCAGGGCCCCATATTACAAGCAACAGAATTGAGACCCAGAGGGAAATGACATGCTCAAGGTCATAGAGCAAGTTAATGAGAGAGCTGAACTAGAATCCAGATCTGTTGCCTCCTACTGACTCAATTTCACAAACACAAGCTCTTACTTTGTGTATGGATTTGGTGGGAAGGAAGGGTGGTCTTTCAGTACCCAAATGCCAAAGTGTAGCTGGCCTCAGTCAGAATGGAACTGGAGCAATCCTGCCCTCGTGGCAGGCCCAGGCCAGAAGCAGGGTGGGGCTCCATGCTGGTGGACAAGGCCACCTGGGCCATCAGCCAGGGTGGCAGCATAGGCACAGCTCAGGGCCCTCTCACCAGCTACATAATAAAGTAATTATGGGATTAGGGATAAAATTAGTCACTTGTGTAATTATTTTCCTTAGAAGGAGAGCAGAAAGGGCCTCTTTAAAGAGTTTCTCCTTGGCTCTCCCAAGAGTATTCATGCAGAGACGCAGATGAGTGCACACGTACACACACACACACACACACACACACACACACAGCAGTGATGGCAGTATATGGAGAGGACACTTGGCATCCTGTGGCAGTGCCTCACAGCAGGTCCCATACTCATCAGTCCTAACCCTGAAGACCAAAAGTTATATTCTCCAATGTTTGCCTTACTGAACACCCCTATCACACTATTATAGGCACGATGTCCCCACCTCAGGGGCCACCATCATGGAGAATCTGGCAGAACAGTCTCTTACACCCTCACCCCAACCACAGCATGTCAGGCCTGGGCTCCTCAGCCCTCCCTCCACCTTGGAGGTCAGTGGTATAATTCCAGCAGGACGGGGCAGAGCAGGGGATCAGTAATCCAGAAAGATTCCTGGTATTAGCCACTGTGGTAGTCAGAACCATGTCCTCCCCACAAAAATGCCCATGTCCTCATCCCCAGAATTACAGATGTAACATGTACATCAGATGGCAAAAGGGACCTCGCACATGTGATTAGGTGAAGAATTTTGAGATGGAGAGAGATGATCCTGGATTGTCTCAGTGGGCTAAGTGTGACCATAAAGGTTCTCATTAGTGAAGGAAGGAATCAGGGGGGTCTTTGTCAGAGAAGGAGATGTAACAATGGACGCAGAGATGGGAGGGATGGCACTGCTAGAAGGGGGCCATGGGCAGCCTGTAGAGCTGGAAGAGGCAAGGTATGGGTTCTCCCCCAGCAGCCCTGACAACACCTGGCTTTTAGCCCCATGAGGTCCTTTTTCAGACTTCTGACCTCCAGAGCTAATAATAAGGTAATAAATTTGTGTTGTTTTAAGTCACTAAGTGTGTGGTAATTTGTTAGGGCGGCGTTAGGAAACTAACACAGCCACCTAGGGAGGGATCCTCTCTCTCCAGATTAAAGCCCTTGGTAGAACTCCCTCCTCAAGGGCTAGCAAGGGACACTCTTTGGGGCCAAACATCCCTGAATGCATTTTTGGGGAAGAGGCCTGAGTTAGGTGCCCAAGCTCTAACCTAAAGAGATAACTTTGGGGAGACAGCACCTTAGAGAAAAGGTAATGGCTCTGGGAGGAAAGGGAGAGACCCCACCCTACAGCTCCATCCAGGGACTCTACCTTCCAACATATTTTCCAACAAGTACCTCACAAACCACACCATCCCCCAGGGGTAGCCTTGGGTCAGGGAAAGAAACTACCCAGAGGCAGGAAGCCTGGTTCTGGCCTCAGCTCTGCCCCTGAGTCACCAGAAGGTGATAGAACAGCCCCTTCCTCTCTGGACCTCACCATCATCATCATGGCTCACCATGTATCAAGTGCCAGGCTGTGTGCCCACATGCTTTACATGGAGAGAAAGTTCATGAGGACCCTGAGAGGTGACTCACCCTCATGAGGCCCAGTCTACAACTGAGGAAATGGACTCAAGGCAGATAAGAGGGGAGCCTGATTTGAACCTAGGCAGCCTGACTGCACAGCCCTATTCTGTCTCCCACCTTAGAGTGAATGAATGGATGGACAGAGCATGGTTGGGAGCACCCCTATACATGAGGAACAGGCTCTTCAGATCTAAGAGAAACCAAAAACAATTCCTGCCCACTCACCCTGGATGCTGGGGGCTGAAAGTGGCACGTTTGGCAAGTTTAAAGCAGTTTGGCAAGTTTAAAGAGAGCCTATAAGGCATCCACAGTCTTCGATGCAAATGTCAATTCCCCTCCTGGGTCCTTGCCCTAAAAGCCATCATCTGAAATACAGGAAAAACGTTTTACGCAATGTTCATTGCAGTGTTCATAATGGCAAAACCTGGAAGCAGGCGGATGTCCATCAACTGGAAAAGGGAGGAGTCGACTGTGTATTTAATGGAATCCTCTGTAAAAACACAGTAGGAGGCTTCCAGTGCATCATTAGAAGAAAAACACAGGACAGAACTGAAGATGGACTAGGCTGGAGAGGATTACGTCTATGCAAGAAAAGAAAAAAAGGAAAAAAGGTGGAAGGAAACATGCCAAACTCTCAACCATGCTCAGGAGTCATTTTTTTCTGTCTCCTATTTTCCAAAATCTCTGTACTATGTTATTACATTTGTAATTTTTTTTTAAAAAAGTATTATTTTAAACAACAACAACAACTGCAATGCAGCCCTAAGAAACCCACACACTGAGCAGTAAGGGAGAGAAGGAGGATCAGGAGAATGAGGGCAGGCTAGGGAGGTAGTGGGAAAGCCGGGAGGAAGGGTGTGGTGTCATGGAGACCCAGCAGAGAGTGAACTGCAGGAGTGGGGAGCCCAGGCTCATGTGGCCAGGAGCCATAAGTGACCCAATGCTTGCCCCTATGTCCCCCAACTGCATTCACAATGCCAACCAGGTGCCAAGAAGGATCTGATGATTGACCCCCACACCCTCCCCGTTAAGGCGTCTGAAAGAGTGCCCCACCATGACCAGTGTCCCCAGGAGCAGTATTTACAATGCAAACCAGGCACCCAGGAGAAGCAATAACACACTACACCTGTGGTCATCCACCCCCAGCCCAGCTCAAGCAAAACAGAAGAGGCCTCATATACAGGCTCCTGGTCAGGATTTCCCAGTTCTCAGGATGGGACTATCTTGGTCCATAACATTTAACAGTTTTACCATCTGTGTTTCCACATGTACTGACATACCACCCTCTACCCACACATGCTTTGGGGCCCATCTTTCAGCCTCTTTGAGACATATTCCTTAGACTCTGTGCCTCCTTGATGTAAGTTACACAGGCATGCCCAGAGTCACATCCTCATTGACACACATTCGCCCACCCACACACACACCCACCAGCCTTCTTTCTTCTCCGGAGAACTCCCCTTCCTCCCTCTCTCTACCCACCTCATCACAGACCTCAGGAAAACCTGAGCAAAGGAGAGAAGGTCCCCCAGAAATTCATGCCTGGCTCCAATATCCCATCCCTGCCTCCCACCATACCCATGACAGACAGTGGCCAGGTCTGGGCTGCTGCCTCTCGAGCCCAGAGGTGGAGGGAGGCTGGGTCACAGAGCTGAAAACCAAACCAGGTTCTGAAGGCCAATGACCCCAGAAGCCACCTCTGACCCTCAATCTGGTGAGTCAACAAGAAGCAGGGCTGAGTCACTACCAGATGTATCCCATTACACCCCTTCTAAGAAAACTGACATTGCTTTCTGCTGTTGACAGCCCAGATGTATGGGTCATCCTCTGGGTCAGCCTGCGGTAATGAGCATCACTGGGCCAAGACAAAGCCAGTACCAATTAGGCTGCCCCCTTTCCTGCCAGTGAGCTCAGTTTCATTACTTTGCTCCACTTTCAGCTCATCTGAAAAATCCCCATTTGAGGTCCCTGGAGGATCTTAAAAGTGTTATTCAAACATTAGCTCTGACACACAGCCTCCCCCATCCGCCCAAGGCAACACTTTTTTCTCCCTGCGTTTTGGCACTGCCAGGAACAAGCAGCATGTAAGGCCTGGCATGTGGCACCATAGGTCCTGCAGCCTAGGGCCCCTCCTCAGTCTGGACTTTCACCACCTCCCTACCTTTTTTAGGAGAGAGAGCAGGGAAGGGGACTTGGTGCCCCCTATATGGTGGGCATGTCATCTTATTCAACTTTGGCACCAAACTCCATGAGGTATGGTAGATGTGGAAACTGTAGCTGAGCCACCCTCCCAAGACAGCGTGTAGCCAAGTTAGTCCTGGACCCAGGACTCCTGAGCTCCAGGGCTCTTCTAAGCTCCCTGCTCACCCCAGCACGCTCTGCTCTGCATGCTGCCCAGGCCCCCCACGCTGCAGCAGAAATGGGGCCCCCATCAGTCATTACTTCTTGGCTTATTACCCTGAGCCTGGGTCCAGGTGAAAGAGATGAGGACAAGAGAGGTTGCAGGATTTGGGGTTTCTAGGAAAGCCTTCAGAGAACACAACTTTCCTAGAGAAAAAAACAAAACAATACTAAGATTCGGTTGCACTCCTATTCTGACCTGCATCTTACAATGGAATTTATAAGAGAGGACATGGCCAGAGCCTTGAAAGAAGCCAGATGAAGACTATGGATGGTCAAGAGGAGAGAATCTAGGCTATGTGGTCAGGGAAGTTGGAGCTGGAAGGACTAGAGAGTTAGCAAAGCCTGATGCCTTTATCAGATAGGGAAACTGAGGCCCAGGGAGAGGAAGGGAACTGCCCAAGGCCACGAGCGAGTCTGTAGCTGTGTGAGGATTAGAATGTAGGTCCTCTGATTCTTAGGTTAGCATTCCTGGACCTAGAAAAATGAAGGCCCTGGAGCAGATGCTGCCTGGGATAAATGAACGAGTGAATGAACAAAGGGATCCATCACCTCTAGGACTGAGGGTGTGGAGCACAGACACTATGTGGTGTGTCCACGGGGCTCCCAGGCTGGCTCTAGTCTCTCACCTCATGAAAGTTATAGGCAGAAGGGAGGCCCTTCCATTCATCAAAGCTCAAGCTCCACCAGGAGCCAATCAGGGCCCCAGAAGGAGGCAGAAACTTTGGTTTCCCTGGCAACAGAGACAAAGGCATCTCCTCAGCACTACAATCAGCTGGTGTTGGGATGTGAGCTGTATTCCGCTTGACCCAGACAGGGCTCTCTTCTCCTTTTCTCGTAAAGAGCCAACGCTTTTGATCTTAGCCCCCAAACTCCAGTCATGCCTCTGGGGCTATCTCAGATTGGGAGGCAGGGAATGGATGAGCCTTGGAGTTGGAGTCCTAGGACAATCGTTGACCTCTCCCATCTGTGAGGCCCACTCACTGCCACCACATGTGTGCCTCTGAGGTGGGCCAGAGGCCTATGCAGATGTTCACCAGTTCATCAACCCCAGACTCCTCTACAGAGGCAGCACCAGCTGCAGAATCACACAGAGCCTGTAACTGAAAGTGAGGCACTGGGCCCAGGCCCGGCACTGGCATTCACTCACAATGGGACCTGAGCAAGTTTCATCCCCTTTCTCTTGGGGCCTCACTGTCCCCACTTGTAAAGGAAATTGGACTGGAAAATCGAAGACCTAGGTTTCTCTGGAGTGTGGGCTCCCAGTCCATGCCCGTCAAGAAAATAATGGAGAGAGGGTGTGGGCAGGAACTCACCTTACACCACTTTTGAAAAGTTGCCTAGAATCCAGAAAAGTTGCCTAGGTCCAGAGCCTTAGAATATACAAAACATTCCACTAACTAGAATTGCCTCTTTGTATATACTTTGAAGAAAGTCACAAGAAAACTGAACAGCTTCCAAATAAAATCCCCCAATTTGTCACCTGCAGGCCAAGCAGCCACCCCTCCCCTTACCCAGTCCCTAGGAAGTATGTGCACAATGTCCCCATGGAGGGCCTTCCTTGTCCCTAGGGGAGGCGTCATCAGGCAGATATTTTACAAAGATATCCCACACTGAGAGTCAGAAAAAAAAAATAGATTTCTCAGGAAGCTTCTCAATTCTCAGAAAAGTCCAACAACTGACATCAAAACCCACATGCATTGTCCACGCTTTCAGCTTTATAATCCCTCAGCCACCCCATTGAGAAACCCTGCAGCCAGCCAGCGCGCAGCTCCTTTCTTCCCCATCCTTTCCCCACACCCATAAGGCTGCCCACTCTCCCTCTTCACTCACTCTCTGATCTGTTCCCTCTTCTCCACTCCCACATGCCTGAGGTTAGGCCCATTACTTCTCACCAAGCCGGCCCATTGGTCTCCCAGCCTCCAGCTTGCCCTTCCAGTCAATCCTTCCACTGCCAGAAATCTGACCACATCCTTCCCAGCCTAACACCCTGCAGTGTCCTCATCGCTCTCCAGATAAAGTTCCAGCTCCTGGACAGTATACATGTGCTGCAGGGTCCAGACCCACCTGCTGCTCCACTTGCCTTCCTGCCATTTCCGACACATAGACGAAACTCCCACCATCCAAAGCACCCTCCTGTTTCATGCCTCGGCACTTTTTTCTTTATACTTGTGGTTCCTTCTCCCTGGAATGCCCTTTCTAAATCCCCCACTGTTGAATGAAAGATAACCACTAACCTTTACTGAGTGCTCAGTATGTGACAGGCTCTCTGCTAAGTCTTTTGCATGAGCTATCTCATTGATCCTCACCAAGGCAACTAGGAGGCAGGTACTAACAGCAGCCTGTTTACAGACAAAGAACCAGAATCAGAGACGTGAATGAACCTGGCAGAAGTCACATGGTTAATAAGAGGAGGGACCTGAATATAAATCCAAGCATCTGACTCTTAGGTCACCCCTATCCTCTGCCTGCCCTTCCCCCTGCCTCCCGTCTCCTCCAACCCGCCCCCCCACCCCCAGGAACAGTGCAGTGGCCACATGGAATCAGAAAACACAGCATGTTCTCAACTGTGTCCCCTCCTTCTGGGCCTGTGGGAATAGCCCATCTCAGAGAATGATACCAGATAAGGCCCAACCTGTTCCTCTCTGGGTTTGTTCCCCACACTGGCCCTTGTCACCATTCAGCATGGCCCTTCTAAGTACACAAAGTGGCTGAGCCCATACCCCAGAAGCAGAGATTTTTATAGCTACATTAACGGCCCAGCAATGATTTCTAGGTAGTGTCTTTCAGGAAGTCTAAACTCTTTGAGCAAGCATCAGGGACAGCCAGGATCTGGCACCAGCTCATCTTTTCAACCTTAATTGCCCACTGCATCCCCTCCCACCTCCATGCAATAAATTGGTGGGTATTTGCCATCGATGCCATGTTGGTTCTCACTAAAAGCTGCCATTTACTGAGCACCTCCTAAGAGCCATCCCTAAGCCAGGCACTCAACCAGCACTCTCTCATTTCCTTACAACTCTTTCATTCATTCATCCAAATACTTATTGAATACCTACTGTGTGCCATGCAATATGGAGTCAAGACTAAACAAGACATTTAAAAAATAGCTACAAATTGTTATAAACATTACGAAGAAATCAAGAGGTGGTAGCAGGAAGCAGTGTTGGGGTGGGGGACCTAATTAAGCTGAGATGTAAAGGATAAGAAGAAGCCAAGGCTGCAAAGAGCCAGAGAAAGAATTCTAAGCAGAGGGAACAGCATGTGTAAAGGTCCTGAGTTTGGAAAGAATTTGTTAAACAGAGAGAAGAATCCTGGGGCTGAAGTAAATGACCAAATGGGGAAATAAATGGCTGGAGAGAGGGAAGGCAGGGACCAGTTCATTCAGAGACTTGTAAGCCACGGTAATGAGTTTAGATTTTATTCTTTTTTTCTTTCTCTCTTTTTTTCTTTCTTTCTTTTTATAGAGACAGGGTCTTGCTCTATTGCCCAGACTAGAGTGCGGTGGTGCAATCATAGCTCACCACAACCTCAAACTCCTGGACTCAAGTGATCCTCCTGCCTCAGCCTCCTGAGTAGCTGGGATTACCAGTGTACACCACGATGCCTGACTAATTTTTTAATTTTTTGTAGAGACAGGGTCTCACTACATTGCTCAGGCTGGTCTCAAACTCCTGGCCTCAAGCGATCCTCCCACCTTGGCTTCCCAGTGTGCTAGGATTACAGGCATGAGTCACCGCATCCAGCCTAGATTTTATTTTAAGGGCATAGGAAAGACACTGTGACATAGTCAGATTTGTGTTTTAGAAAGATCACTCTAGTTCTCACTTGGAAAGGAGACTGGAGAATGTAGATCATGCATGTAATGTATGCAAAGTAACTGGCATAGCATAGGCGCTCAGTAAGTGCTAATTTCCTTCTCTTTCTCTCTCTCTCTCTCTACGCCCCATCCCAGGCTGGGAATGTCTTCTTTATCTAACTCCCATCTCTCTTCTGATCTATACATTTTCAGAATTTAAATTTTCTGAGGACATGTGACCTGTATAGTCTTCCCCGTTAGATAGGGAAACTATGGTCCAACGAAAGGATACAATTTGCCCAGTGTCACACAGAGGGGCCCCAGCAGTGGTGGCATTCTCCTGCCTTCCCTCATTCCCCTAAACAGGACCTGGGCTGATCTGAAGGTCCGGAGGAAGAGGAGGCAATAAGCGTTGAGGTCTTTCCTCTGGATTCTTGTTCTCTACCTCGGCCCTCCCCTCTTCCGTCATGGAGATGCTCAGAAAGCCTGGTTCTCAGTGAATTATGGGCTCAGGGTAACTAGTGGGGGGGTGCCTAGAGAAAGCCCCACCTCTAGGTATACTCCCTCCTTCTGCTTGAGCCAGATGAGGGCAGGCCAGACTATAGAAAGAAAACATTTCCCGTGGAGACTGGATACTTGCTAGGGTTTAGCTGATCCTACCAACAAGCCCAAGAAGCAAGCAAGGGCCGGGGCTTTCATTTTACCCATCCAGAGCCTGAGGCAGTCAGTGCTCTATGATTTGCCCAGGGATGGAGAGAAAATGGCAGAGCTCTAACTAGAATCATAGAATGTACTGTCTGAGGATCCCTGAGCCCAATGCCCCATTGTACAGATGAAGAAACTGAGGTGCAAGAAGGGAAAGGTGCTTACCCACTGTCACATATCAAGTAAGTGGCAGAACCAGGACTAGAAGTCTGAGCTGCTTCTGCTTTCCAGCTCCCCAGGCAACCTCCCTTGAGAAAGGCGGAAAAGATTGCAGAAGTGAGGCTGAGATTTGGGGGCAGGGGGCAAGGACAGGGCAATACTGCCTCCTCAGGCCTGCCCCACCCCATCTCCCAGCCCTCTCACTGCTCACGGGTGTGGCAAAACCTGCCAAACCAGTCCCTGTACCAGGGCCAGGTGGCAGAGCCCAGAGCTGCAGGGGTGTGGGTGAGACTGCAGACACCAAGAGGATGGGAGCTCACAGCTGAGCGGCTCCATCACCAGGAATTAGGCATATCAGAACTCACCAGGCCTCCTGTCCCAACAGGCACAAGGGTCTGCCCTCCACTTCCCTTCCTCCTCTGGACACTCAACCTGTCTGCTGTCTGTGTCACTTGAGCAAAAGACCCAGAAACTTATCTGAGAAACATGACAGGAGGCAGGGAAAGGTAACAAAATAAAGTAGAGACACCTCTCCCCTCCCAACCACAGCACCAGAATCAAGTCCCACCACTCTCCACCTGGCCAGGTACACACATGCTCTACCCTTTGCCCTACCCCACCTCAGTGAGGAAAGCCCAGAAAGCAGCTGAGCACATGAGGCCCTTGTTGGGGAGGGATCAGGAGATCTGGGTTCCAGCAGTGCTCTGTGACACTCGACATAGACTTGGGGAAACCTGCCCTTCTCAGGCTTCAATTTCACCACCCTTCCTGTGGCAAGGCTGGGTCAACTCCATAGTTTAAGGGGGCCTTGAAGATCTGCTCTCACCCTACCTCCACCCTAGTCTTCCCCACCTCCCACCCAAAGGAAAGCATAAGAGGTAACACACCAGAGTGTGGGGGCCCTGCTGGACAGGGCTGGCTTCTGAGTCAGGGGCTGCTTTGCTGGAACATGTTCCATCAGCTAGCAGGAGGCCCCTCAAGCCCAAGTATGGGGGAAGCTGATGCCTACCCAACATTTTCCTGGTGCTCAGGGCCCAGCTCAGAAATCATCCACAGGACCTGTGAGACTTAGGAGCCAACTGCTAGGCAGGAAGGGACCTTGGTAGGAAAGGACTTTGGCATCAGCCTAGGCTCCTATTAGCACATGACACATAGGCCAGACAAGTGTCCCATAAACGTCAGGGACTCATATCTCAACCAATCCCCTCCTTTGGTAGATGGGTAGGAGAACGACCAGAAAAAGGCAGGGTCACACAGCAAGGCCATGGCAGAGGTGGAACAACACCCAATCCTGACCCCCCAGCCCAGGGCTCCCAGCACATGCCACCTCCCACGGCAGAGATATTTTTCCAAATTCAAAACCAGGCATCCCATAGAGTAACTAAGAGAAACCCTTCTCATTACCCCTTGCAAACTGTCAGAGAAAATGGCACAAAGTTCTGCTCCTCAGTACAATCAGGTGTTCTTAGTCTGTTCAGGCCACCATAGCAAAATACCATTAACTGGGTGGCTCATAAACAATAGAAATTTATTTCTCACACTTTTGGAGGCTGGGACATCAAGGATCAAGGCACCAGCAGATTTGCTGTCTGGTGAGGGCCTACTTTCTGGTTCCTAGATGGTGCCTTCTAGCTTGTTGTCACACGGTAGAAGGGGCAAGAGAGCTCTCTGGGATCTCTTTTATAAGGGACTAATCCCATTCGTGAGGGAGGAGCCTTCATGACCTAATCACCTCCCAAAGGCCCTATCTCCTAATACCATCACTTTGCTGGTTAGGATTTCAACACATGAATTTTGAGGAATACAAATATTCAGACCACAGCATGTGTTCACCTGCCGTGTTTGCCTCTGTATCTCAGCACATGGCACAGTGCCTAGTGTATGGTAGGAACTTAATGAAAATTTGTTGACTAAATCATGACTCAATGGAGGAGGAACTGGAGGTAGAATTCATTTCTAGGCCCAAGCACTTAAAGCTGGGATAAGAGACCAGGAAACAGACAAGAGAGAGAAAACATGAAGCTGGCTCTCCAGGGCACAGGTCCAGCCAGGCTGTATTGAACAAGGAGTGATGCTATTGGCCCAGAGCTTCAGAAATCCTAGGCCCAAAGGTGAGAGGCAGGTTGCCCCAGGCACACTGTGTACAGACTTCAAGGCCTGTGTGTTTCTGTGACTTGACAAGGCCACCAGGCCTGTCACTCTGTGCACACTCGCTCTCTAAAATTTACAGAGTGAAAATCAAAGTGAGTAAGCATCACCCCCTACTTCCCCGCAATGCTGCCAGCCCCAGAGGCTGATCCCTGCAGCACCTCTGGCCAGGAGCTGAGCTCCCAAACCATGAAGACCTGAGCTGAAGTTGTGGATGAGCCACTTGGCCTCTCTTAAGACACTCTCTTAAGACTGCATTTATAAAATGCAGATGTTGACAGCCTTTCCTGCCTCCCTTAAAGGGTATTCTGAAGGGCATATGTAGCGAAGGAAACATGCTTTGTAAAGTATCAAACAGATATGAGATTATTAATGATAGTAACATTGCCATGACTAGCCTTGCTGGCGCCCATCACACCCCAATCCCCAAATGTCAATTATCATCATGTTTTTATTAAGCACTCAACCCCGCCAGGCACAGTTCTAAGCACATTGCCTGCATTTTCTCATTCGGGCTCCACAACCTCCAAAATAATTTTTTTTTTCTTTGAGACATAGTCTCACTCTGTCACCTGGACTAGAGTAAAAATTATTATTGTCTCCATTTTACAGATGATAAAATGAAGGCATAAAGAAATGAAACATCCCATTCAAATTCACACAGTGGGTGGTAGAGCAGGTGTCCACACTCCAGTCTGTCTGAAACTGGAGCTCAAGCTCTTTTCAGCCCCATTCCACTGCCAGGGTAGCGTCATGTTGCCTTCTTAAAAAGACTTCCCGTTTGCCAAAGCCTGACATGGCCCTGAAGTGACATGGTCACTTCACTGACCCTTGCAGTAGTAACCTTCAAGGGGGGTAGGACTAGCTGATTTTGTTGTCTCTATTTGACTGAGACCCCAGGAAAACCTGGCAACCATGTGTATCTCAACTCATTGATCATTGAATACCAGGAATACAAAGCACTATAGAGAGTGTGTCCAGAGGGGGAAACTGAGGCCCAGGGAGAGAGAAGGAACTGGGTCACTCATTCAGACCCTTCCTGAGACCTTCTCTGCGCCTGGTTCTTAGAACACACATATGACAAAGGCAGTATTGGCTATTCTAGTTTTATAATGCTGCCCTGCTTCACTGCTAGCCTACCCCCTCTGCATCCAGGGCTGGCTTCGGCTGGCAGCTGAAGTGAATTACTTTCCTAGTCTGGGTATTAATTTCCCCACATACCAAATGAGATAACTAAACCTTAGTCAACAATAAGTTCTAGATGCCAACATCACTTCCACAGGCCACACAGCCCAGAAGGCCAGTCTTGGTGCCTTTGCTTCCTAATGTCCCCAACTCCAGAGGACTAGAGGTAAAGGAGTTGCCAACACTTTGACTTCCCAGGCAAGATCACTCAGGGTATAGCCCCAAGCTTCTTTTCAAACAAACCCCTCCATTCTTGGCCAGAGGATTGCCCTATGCCCCAGTCCCAAGGCACTCTTATCTAAGCCTGATGGGGCCCGTAGAATAGGGACCATCATTGCACCTGTTGACAGAAGAGAACCACAAAGGTGAGAGAGGGGAAGTGACTTGCCCAAGATCATTCACAAGCTGGTGAGTGGCAGAGCTGGGACTTGAACCAACTCTCTAGCCTAACAGCGCTTCCTTTGACCCTGCCTGAAGAATCACAATCAGCATGACCTCAGGCTCCATCGCCAATCTGCCTCCTTAAAGACACCTTCTCTGACACCTCCAGACCTGCCTGCCTCTCTGTCCTCTGATCTTGAGCAGGTTTCAGTTTTTCCCCCCAAGTAGTACTTGAGTCTATATGACTCTCCAATGACTGACTGGGGAGATCTCCACGGCCCAGCTGGAGTGGGTGCTCCTTTCTTCTTTTGTGCTCTACAGCCAAGTATTCAAAAGCTCAGCACAGTCTCTTGCTTTGAGTCTGTGCTCCACCAACACTTAGGCAAATTATGAGATCGGTCTGTGCTTCAGTTTCCTAATCTGTCAACTAGGGAGTAAACTAATACCCATTTCTTAGGGTTAGGATTCCATGAAATTAAGATAGATATAAATCATTATCAACTATGCCAGGCTTAGAGTAGGGGCTCAATAAATGGTCATCAGTTTTAACGCTCTTAATAATAATATTACCAATAGTTTCTACCCTGTGATCAGTCCAAGGCCAGAACAGCAATCTCAGGGGCTGACTCAAACTGAGGAAGGCCACTTGGGGTGGTGAAGCAAGGACTAGCTTGGTCTGGGAAGTAGGACACCTGGGCTCAAGTTCAGCTCTCCCAGGCCCACCATATGACCAGTGCAGAGGGTGCAGGGGAAGAGGACAGGAGCAGGAGGTTGGGGAGGGAGAGCAGCGTTGAAGAATGGACAGGGCTTGCTCTAGATCAAGGGCAGTGGGCAATCTATCACTGTTCCTCCCCTGCTTAAAAGAAGTGACTTCTCGTGCCCCTCTGAATCAAAGCCAGCCCTAATCTCAGCACAGGATTCAAGGGTGTCCCAGACTGACTTGCTGACACCCTGCCCTGCCCACCTTGCCGCTTCCTGTGGTCATGTTTCAGATCCTTCCAGGCCTGGTCAGTTTTCATCCCCCCAGGCAGTCTCCCTGCTCTCCCCAGGCCTAGTCAGGGCCCCTTTGGGCACTTGGCAGTCCCTGAGCCCACCTCCTCACCAAGCACCAATCACATCATATCGTCAATACTTGCTTTCTCATCTGAGTTTCCCTCCAGGTTACTGGAGGATGATAGAGGTCTTGTCAACGTTGCTATCAGTATCTCAGCATCCTCAGTGATAGCTCAATTATAGAAGAGGTGCTTGGTCAAGGTTTGCTAAATGAATGAAGGTTGGAGGAGAGGGCATAAAAACCTATTCTAACTCCATAAAACTCTAATTCAATTGTCCAAGGTGAGACACTTAATCTTTCCAGGCCTCTGTTTTTTTATCTGTTAAATGGGGATCATTAATTCTTGCCCTGCCTCCTCCTCAAGACTTCTGTGAGGGTTAAACAGATGTGCTTTATATGATGCTATACTCAGTAACGCATTTATTCAACAAATATCAAGCACCTACCATGTGTAGACACACTCTAATATGATCCTATTGATTCTTTTTTTAAAAAAAAAAATCAGATATAATTCACATGCCATAAAATTTGCCACTTTAAAGTATACAATTCAATAGTCTTTAATATATTTACAGAGTTGTGCAACCATCACTACCAATTCCAGAATCCCAGTTATTCTTAGCAAGTGCTGAGCTCCAGTGCTCCTTAGGAACCCAGGTCTCTGGTTCTGGTTTTCCCACTTTTCTGGGAACGCCTAGAGTGCCTCTTAGAAAAATTTCTCTAGAGCATAGGTGGAGTAAAACATAAACACTCAGTATACAATGTATTCCACTCAGTGAAACAAAGTTGTAGATTTTCCTGCCCAAGCCTTTCCTGAGACTTCCCTCTCTAAGATGTCCTGAATGCAGCAATTGTGCTGACCTCGGCCTCAGTCTCCACATCCACTCCTTGGGCAGCAGGCTGAAACCCATGCCTCCAACATCCTGCAGAAGTATCCCCCACGACAAACAGCTACTCTTGTTCACCTTGTTGGAATAAAAAGGCCAGCCTGTTATGTAAGCAGAGCTTCGCAAGAGCAGTAGGTTGGGGCTGGATTTGGGGAACCTTCAAACCCAGAACTGGTGAGTGAGGCTTTATTCTGTAGGCCTTAAGAAGCCTGAGAAGCTCTGAACTGGAGACATGATCCCCACATACTGGGATAGACCACAGAGGGAATCCTGGAAGTGGTGAGGTACTGAGGGGCCAGCCAGAGGCTGTGTCAGTAGCTGTCAGCACTGAGCAGTGGGAAGAAAGATCAGGACTCCTGGACATTGCCTTCTGCCTTCTAACCCTAATCCGTCATTCATCAGCTGTGTGACCTTGGAGAAATCACTTTCCTTCTTTGAGCCTCAGTTAACCCACCCACAAAATGGAGATAATTCTACCCTCCTTCCCTTACCTCTCAGGATTATGAGGAAATCAGATGAGATGATGAATTGAAAATCCCTTTGTAGGAAAAATATAAAGGACTTTGATTTCAGTGACGTGAGCCAGGTGATATAGGCCATGGGGTTGAAAGACCCCCAGTGATCCAGGTTGTGATAACAGATCATTCCCCTTGGCTTGCTGCCTGCCTGAGAGCCAGAGGGGCTGTCTGGGGGTGCCTAGGCCTCAAGAATGTTGCCCAAGGAAGGCCCAGATGTCCAGCATTCCTTCTATATTCCAGTTATCTCTGGGGTCGCTGGATTTTCTAATACTTCTTGAAGGGATTCCAGCATTTCTATAAGGGAGAAAGAGGCAGAGAAGGGCAGAGGAATTCTTTCACTGATCTCTCTCCTCTGAACTTCAGTTGCACTTTTCCTGCCTCTCTTGATGGCAATGTGCATGCTGTGTTACAGTCATATCTGCACACATTTACTCACCCTCCAGGGGACACAAGAGATTGTAGTGGTTTCTAGCACAGGCTCTGGAGCTAGGCAGACCTGAACTCAAACATCAGCTTTGCAGTTTCTTAGTCATGTGACCCTGGGTAAGTCACTTATCCCCCCTGAGCCTCATTTTCCACTGGAAAATGGGGGCGATAATGGTACCTACTTTATAGAATTATTGTTGCAATTAAATGAAATGCACATAAAGCATTCAGCACAGAGCCTGGCACAGTCAGTAATGTGACTTAATGGTTACGGTGACCTTTCAGGCAGGTTCACGGATGATTTGTCTTTATATCTCCTAAAACACCTAGCACAGACCCACAAAGCTGGATGGGTGGGTTTGCATGGAGACAGATCTATGCACTGCATAAGGAAGCACTTTCCAGCAGGCAGAGCAGTGCAACCTGGGCCACCTATACAAGTCTTGAGCTCTGTGTCACAGAGTGGCACGCAAGCAGACGCAGGTCGGTCACTTGGCTTACCAAACAGAGGCTAGAGATGTGGTTTCTGGAGAGCATGGGCTCTGAAGCCAGATTCCTTGGGCTTGAATCCCAGCTCCTTTACTTACTTAAAGTGTGGCCTTAACTTAGCTGCACCTCGGTTTCCTCACCTATAAAATGGGGATAATAATAGTAATAATAGGACCTACTCAAAGGACTGTTATGAGGATTAGATGAAATAATACATGGAAGGCAGAACATGCCCAGCACAGGTGGAATAATCCAATAAACATTAGCTATTGTTATCACTGTTGGTATCTGTATTATTATTACTGAAGAGGGGAGTTACGGGCCCTTGCAAGCCTATGAGTTGTTCCTTCTCCTACAGCCCAGGACTCCTCTAATACCATGGTGTGTTCTTGTGGTCTGTCCAGCAGCCTTCCACTCCCCCTTCCTCTGGGGATAGCCCTGACCCTCCATTAGCTACATGGGAGGCACCTGACCCACCTCTGGCCACTCAGAATATCCCTATCCTCCCAGCAACAGTGACTAAAGCACTCAGAGTTCTTCCCTTGGATTGATATATAGATCCTAGAAGAAAAATAGTCCCCGCTTTCTGTTTGGATTACTAAACTTGGGCAGATGACAGCTTAGAGGGGACAGACAAGCAGTGATGGCAGAGAGATGGCGAGTCGACCTGATTTCTCCTCCTTCAATCCCATGAATTGTCCCAGGATCCATTAAGCCTTTTTTCTTTTTTTTTTTTTTTGAGACAGAATCTCACTCTCTTGCCCAGGCTAGAGTGAGTGCCGTGGCGTCAGCCTAGCTCACAGCAACCTCAAACTCCTGGGCTTAAGCAATCCTTCTGCCTCAGCCTCCCGAGTAGCTGGGACTACAGGCATGCGCCAGCATGCCCGGCTAATATTTTTCTATATATTTTTAGTTGGCCAATTAATTTCTTTCTATTTTTAGTAGAGACAGCGTCTTGCTCAGCCTGGTTTTGAACTCCTGACCTTGAGCAATCCACCCGCCTTGGCCTCCCAGAGTGCTAGGATTACAGGCGTGAGCATTAAGCTTTTTTTTTATTTGAGACAAGAGTCTCACTCTGTTGCCTGGGTAGAGTGCAGTGGTGTCATCACAGCTCATTGCAACCTCCAACTCCTGGGCTCAAGCGATCCTCCTGCTTCAGCCCCCTGAGTGGCTGGGACTACAGGTGCACACCACCACACCCAGCTAATTTTTTCTATTTTTGGTAAAGACGGGTCTTGCTCTTGCTCAGGCTGGTCTTGAACTCCTGACCTCAAGCAATCCTTCCGCCTTGGCCTCCCAGAGTGCTAGGATTGTAGGCGTGAGCCACTGCACCTGGCCTTAAGCTTCTTTAGGTTGAGTTTTTGTCACTGGTTTCCGAAAAAGCCATGTGCAATTAATCATACAGACCCTAACCAAGATAAGGTCTGTGCTGGCCATGGTCTATAACTGCTCCTGTGTTTTGGGGTACCTTCCCTATCACCTGGGCTGCCACAGTTTACAAAGCATGTTCTCAAGAATCATCCTGTCCCAATGGACTTTAGACACTGCTTTCTGGAGCCCTCCAAAAGCACTCAAGGAACAAAGAGCAATACGAGGGCAAAATTCTGGGTAAACTGCCTTCAGTTCTACCAGACAAATTCTGCTACAAATTCTTACATATCAGGATTCTGCTGCCCAAAAAAATTTGAAAAACCCCATTTTAGTTGACACTCAGAAGAAAATTAAAAAGTACTCAGAGTTAGGCATAGTGGCTTCTGCCTGTAATCCTAGCTACTGGGAAAGCTGAGGCGGGAGGATCACCTAAGGCCAGGAGTTTTAGTCCAGCCCGGGCAACATAGTGAGATCTTGTCTTTAAAAAAAATTTTTTTTTAATTAGCTGGGCATGGTGGCATGCACCTGTAGTCCTAGTTATTTAGGAGGCTGAGGCGGGAGAATCACTTGAGCCCAGGAGTTCAAGTCTGCTAGTGATCAGTGAGCTATGATTGTGCCACTGCATTCCAGCCTGAGTGACAGAGCAAAACTTCATTTCAAAAAAAAAGAAAAAAGAAGTACCCAGGGCTGATGTGTTCATCCACATTCTACAGAAGGGGAAACTGAGGCCGAGAAAAAGGAAGTAATGAGGCCAAGGCTGCAGAGCAAGGACTTGAACATGGGGCTCTGGACTTGCAGGCCTAATAGCTTCCACTGCACCAAGCTGCTTGCAAAAATCTATTCTCTCTCACATTTCCTGTCTCCTTCAGTAAAGTTATGGTAGTTAATACCTACAGTCTCATCTTTCTTGGCTCTGACACCTACAGAGTTGCCTGTCTCAGAGCTTGGCTCCTTGGAAGGCTTCAGGAAGCTTGAGGAATGTATGGTATAAATGTAAGAACCAATCTCTACCTCCCCTACAGAGCCCCCAAGTCCCCTATGCACACATACCCTGAGTTCCCCTTCTCCCCACACATTTGCCCAAATGTCAGGGAAAGGCTGGGCAGGCCCCCTCCTGGGAACTCCTAATCCACCTCCTCTGTCCTGGCTGTGCTGTGGCTGTGGACAGAGGAGTCCTTGTTCCCAGTGCTTCCTGCCCAGAGATCTCCGTGGGGCCCCTGCAGGAAGGAGCCAAATCTCTCCTTTTAACTGGGACTAAAGCCACTCCCTACCCCTGTCACCCCCAGGAGCAACATGCTTCCAGCTCTGTTCACCATTTATCCTACTTGCCCCAGCCTGGCTCAGCCACACCTCATCCCCCATAGCGCCTCTTCTTTACTCGCACTCCCTGGCACGCACAGGCACAACAAACACACAACATGGAAAGTTCCCCCAGGGGTGCCAAGGTACCTCACGTGTAACCAAAACTAAAAACCAGAGGATTCTAGGATGACAACATCACAGCCCTGGCAGTTGTGCCTTATTAATAACCCCACAGTGATATTTGCATGTTACTTTGCAATTTCCCAATCAGCACAACTTCATTGGCTCAGTTTTCTTTCCACGCCCTCACCCTGCCAGAGCCACAGCAACTCCAGGTGGTCAAGGGGCTGTGATATGACCCAGGTTGGTGGTTTTCAAAATGTCTTACACAAAGCTGAGGAAGTGTCCATAGCATTGTTTGGGGGCTGCTGGGGGCTGAGGAATGAGCTAATGACAGTCCCCCAGCCTTACCTCAACTCCAACTGGGGTTGCAAACCCTTCTCTGGAGTTCATTTGAAAAGGGAATTTCCTTGCTGGAAAGTTCGAAAACAATTCATTTAGTCTGACTCTACCTTTCCCCACTCCCTCTCCCAACAATGTATAGGTAACTCTGAGGCCAACAAAAAAGAAGGTCACATAGTGGTCAATGCCAGAGCCAGAATGAAAACACCGTCTCCTGAACTTAGGCTACAACCTAGGAATGGTTAAGCAAAAGAAAGCAAGGGCTGCAGGGCCAGTGGATCTGGCTGCCCGCCCAACGCCATCCATTGCCAACCATGGTGGCGTGGATAAGCAACACAGGCAGAGCACGTGGTCTAACACAGAGTGCTTAATGAATATGTACTTCTGCCCCTACTCCAAAATGAGCCAAAACCAGGGGGGGCCCTCAGCACTGCCCCCTTTTTTAACCCCACCAGAAACCTGTGACCTAGACAAACACTCACATCTCCCTAGCCGTAACAAAACCGGGAGTTAGAGGGCCTGGAAGCCCTCTTTGTCCACCCTCAGCAGAAGGAGAATAAGGCTGTGCCTCTGAAACACTCACCCCTCCTCTGTCCACACCAGCACGCAGGGGGCAAAGACGTCTGTCAGTCAGGCACCTAGAAGGACGAAACAGGGTTAGCTCCTTGGAAGAGGAGTTCACGAGCCCAGCATGGGCTGGAAATTGAGAGGCTGGCATTTGACTCTCTGAGGAACCTTAGGGAAGTTGCTGAACCTGTTAAACACAAAGGCCCTGAGAGGCAAAAAGCAAAAGGGAAAGTAACAAACATGAAGCTGAAGCAGCCAGCAGGGGCCAGGCCACAAAGGGACTTGGAGTCCAAGGTGAAGATTCCGTCTTTATTCTAAGAGCAAAGGGAAACCACTGCCTTTCAGGGTAGAGAATGGACGGGAAAGGGGCAAGAGTAGCTGCAGGAGAATCAGTTAGGAGGTTGTTGTGATTACCCAGGGGAGACATGACAAGGGCCTAGATGAGGGTAGTTATAGAAGAGCTAAAAAAAAAAACAGTAGATGGGCTCAAGAGATATTTAAGAGATGATGTCCACAGAATTTGGTGGCAGCCTGGATGTAGGGGGATGAACGGGTGCAGGGGCCCCATTCTTTAGGCACCTCCTTCCATGTCGGTCTAGTGGTCTCCAGCACCCAGGAAAAAACATATCCACTGCTTTCCCAACCTGGCCTATCCTTGCCTTAGTCTCCCCATCTGTGAAATAAATGGTTGGACTCAGGGTCTTTTTAGTATTAATAATCTATTCTGGTATAATTCACTCACAGAATATTTAAGACCTTTTTCTCAAGGTCTTGCTATGTTGCCCAGGCTGGTATTGAACCCCTGGGATCCTCCCACCTCAGCCTCCCGAGTAGCTGGGACTACAGGCAAGCATGACTGCACCTGATCCTTTTTCAATCTTCTTTGGGCCCCAACTGCAGGGGAAGCCTAGTGTGCAACAGGGCAGGACAGTTGGAGGGAGAAGCCTCGGATCCCCGGGACTCACACACTCAGAACACAATCTCCAGGTAGGAGAGGTGTTTCTACTTCACACAGCACATAAGAATCAGGCAAATTGGAAGAAGGTACAGTGCTTTATGAGCTTGGGCTCTGGAGTCACACAGACCTGGTTTGAATTCTGGCTCCACCACTTTCTAGCTGTGTGGCCTGGGGCAAGTCACTTTATTTCCTCAGTTGGAAAGTAGGAGTAATAGTGTCTGCTTCCAGGGCTCATGGGAGGATTACAGGAGATGTATGTGAAAAGCTCAGCACAGTGCCTTGCCACAAACATCCAAGAGGGGGCAGCCTCATTCACAGATGTGGAAACTGAGGCCCAGAGAGGTGAAATGATTCACTGAAGACCACACAGTGAAAAGGTGGCAAAGCTGAGACCCTTACAGTGGCAGCTGGGCTATGGATCCCAGTGACTTGCCCAAAGTCAAAGAGAGAATTAATGATAGAACAGGGATTTGCCAGGTGGCAAGTGGCTCGCATCTGTAGTCCCAGCTGCTCATAAGACTGAGGCAGGAGGACCACTTGAGCCTAAGAGTTGGAGGCTACAGTGAGCTATGATTGTGCCACTGCACTCCAGCCAGGATGACAGAACGAGAGGGATTTGAATTCAGGCCTCCTTGATGAAAAAGCCCCCCTTGGTAGATATTCAGAAAATATATGTATGTGGAGAAGCTTCAAATTTCAGGGCCTGTGAAACCTGGAACAGTGACAAACAAATGGTGTGTTTGTGTATGTGCATGCACATGTGTGCAACTACCTTGAGAGGAAACCAAAAGAAGCTGGTAAAACAAAAGCCTGTTTCTCAGAAACCCTCTCTGGGGACTGGGCAGGAGAGGAGGAGGCTGACAAGGAGGGCCATCCATCCTGCTGGGGCTGAGCTGAGAGCTGGATCTGAACAAACAAAAACAGTTCCAGCTTGGCCACCAACCTGCTGTATGATCAGCAGGTGTCCCTCTCTCTCTGTTTCTTCAACTCCAGAATGAGGCAGCTGTACCAAATGGTGTCAAAATCCCTTCCAGTTATAGGAGACTAATAATAACCATTCCTTATAAGCGCTGGATTCCCGGTCAGGTGCTGCTCCTACAACCTCAAATGGTGCCTCTTAACACTGGCTCCAATATTATGAAAATAGAGTTGAGAAGTCCTGCATTCAGGTTCCGTCTGTATAGCTAGCTCATTTTCCTTCAACAGGCCTCAGTTTCCTCATTTGTAAAATGGGGACTTATTTTTGCCTGATCACTTGCAGAAAGCAAGATCTGAGGAGCTACTCCAAAGGCAAGCAATCCCTTGAGGTATCGTAAAAAGTATCCCCCAAGTCCCCATCCCAACTCCCATCCCCAAGCTCTTTTAACTTCTCCTTTCCCTCTGGCCCATGTCCCCTTCAAACAAATGGAATAACTGGAATCCAAGCTGGTGGATGCAACAGTACCATAGCAGTAACAGCACCCACAACTAATACTAATAGTAGTAGCAGCCACCACCACAGCTAATACTTGACTGCTGAGACATGCCAGGCACTGTGCTAAATGCTTCCTTTGGATTATTTCTCAGGCAATCCCCTCAATCACCAATTTTAAATATATAATTTAAAATTTTCCCATAGCCACATTTAAAAAAATACAAAGCAATGCATGAGATTAATTTTGATAATATATCTATTTAATATTTATATTAATAAATAATATATTTATTTATTTAATATATCCATTTCAACATGTAATCAATATAAAAAAGACTATTGAGATATTTTACATTCTTTTTTTCATACTAAATCCAGCATATATTTTATACTTACAGCACATCTTGATTTAGCTGCTAAATATTTATCAGCTACTTAGATTTTTTTTGCTTTACAATTGAAAAAGTATGTATATGTATATAATTTTTTTTTTTTTTTTTTTTTAGATATAGGGTATCTGTCACCCAGGTTGGAATTCCTCGGCTTAAAAGCAATCCTCCTGCCTCAGCCTCCTGAGTAGCCAGGACTACAGGTATGCACTACCATGCCTGGCTATTTTTTAAATTTTTGTAGAGATGGGATCTTACTATGTTGCCCAGGCTGGTCTCGAACTCCTGGCCTCAAGCAATCCCCTGCCTCAGCCTCCCAAAATGCTGGGATTGCAGGCATGAGCCATTGCACCCAGCCTGAAAAAGTAATATTAATAAATTTAAGTTCCCACACATATAAAAGTTTGTCAATAACTGAATGAAATATTCTTTTAATAAAATCAAATTAAATTAAACATTAAATAAAATTTAAAATTCATCTCCTCAACTGTACCAGCCCCATTTCAAATGTTCAGTAGCCACATGTGACTAGTGGCTGCTCTACGGGGCAGCTGCAACTCTACAGTCAAGTCCTTGAGAGTGTGGGCTAGTGGCCTCTTTGGCCCTAACCCCGAGCTAAGCCTCAGATATAAAGTTGAATCTGAATAGAATGGTATCAGAATGAATATTCAACAAACCCCCATTAGCCTGACATTAATATTTATCTCTGGTGCCTATGTATCATGATGGTGACAAAGGGATCAGAGTACCCATTGTTTATAGCATGACACTATGGCTCAGAGAGGTGGGTCACCTTCCTACGGTCACCCAGCTTTAACCGACCCTGCTAACTTGGCCCTGCTAACTTGGAAGTTTGAGCTCGGTTCCTAAACCTTGGCAGTGGCTTGCCCTGAGGCTCAGCTTTCCTTCCAGAAGAAGAAATAAGCCTTTGCCTCTATTCTCAGGGTGTCCATATCCTTCAGTCTAGTGGCAAAGAATGGCCCAGCACAGGAAACTCAACGGAGACACTAAAAAGGAAGCAGAGCAGGAGAAAGGTATGGCATGGACAGCACTGGGCAGCGGTCTTGTGTGCAGGGCTTAGGCCACTGTGACTCCACCCCCACCTGGCAGGAAGCAAAGCCAGCAAGCTCCACTGGCTGCCTGCTCTCTAGGTGGGCCCCCAGGGCTAGATGTCATGCCCTCCCCAGCACCTCCCCCAAGAGCACTCACCCAGAGGCCCTTGGACTAGGGCCAGAGCCAGTGCTTACCTCCCAGGGTCACCTCAGCTGGAGTCAAGGGTGGGGGGAAGGTCCAGGTGGCAGCCAGTCCCCTGGGGAAGAGGGGAGGGCCCTAGAGGCAGATTCCAGTCCAGAGTAGGGAAAAGGTGGCAGATACAAGCCAGAAAAACCTGGGTGGCTCCACCCCTCTCCTGGGGAGCCCCAATAGCACTCAGCTCCCCCCTCCAGCCAGCCTAGCAGGGTGAAACTCTCACCAGCTATTAGGTTAACAATTAACTCTCATTGGTTTCCATTTTAGCAGGAGGTAGTTCCAGCAAGAAGTCCCATCTGGGGCTAAAAAGACTAGGAAAGGGATAGAGGCTGAGAAAGGGAAGAGGCTGGTGTGAAGGGAGAGAGGGGTGGCTAGTGACCCCCTCACCTCCTCTTTCCCGTCCCTCCCCACCAATGTGGAGTAGCCTTCTGTGCCAAAGGGTGATGGCATCAGTTTCATGAGGTCAAGGACAGTGCCTGGCACATAGCAGATGCTCAATAAATATTTTTAATCAACAAATAAATGAAGGTATGGCTGGGTGGCTCGTGCCTGTAATCCTATCACTTTGAGAGGCCAAGGCAGGAGGACTGCTTGAGGCGAGGAGACTGAGACCAGCCTGGGGGCAGCATGGAGAAAAAAATTAGCTGGGCATGGTGGCATGTGCCTATAGTCCCAGCTACTCAGGAGGCTGAGGCAGGAGCTCAGGAGTATACAGTTGCTGTGAGCTATGACACCACTGCACCCTAGCCTGGGCCACAGAGTGAGACCCTGTCAAGAAGAAAAAAAAAAAAGTGGGGGTGGGTACACTAGAATAAAACAGGTCAACTGGATTGCTGGGGGAGAAGTCAAGGAAGGCAAAAGATGGCTTGCACCAGCTGGGCACTTTCTTTACCCATTTTTTTTTTTTGGAGACAGAGTCTCACTCTGTCACCTGGGCTAGATTGCTGTGGCATCAGCCTAGCTCACAGCAACCTCGAACTCCTGGGCTCAAGCAGTCCTCTTGCTTCAGCCTCCTGAGTAGCTGGGACTACAGGTGTGCACTACCACGCCCAGCTAACGTTTTTCTATTTTTAGTCACCCAGCTAATTTTTTCTATGTTTAGTAGAGACACCTGAGTTTGAACTACTGAGCTCAAGTGATCCTCCTTCCTTGGCCTCCCAGAGTTCTAGGATTAAAGGCATGAGCCACCACACCCAGCCTTCTTTACTCCTTTGACTCCAGGACCTCACAAAAACTGAGATGGTAGTCACCCAGGGCATGCCAGGGACATGGCTTTGAAGTCCCCCAGCCCTGGATGCCAGTTCTGACTCCACTCCTCCTGGCTATGACCTTGGGAGCCCAGTTTCTTCTCCTGTAATGGCAGCGATACCGCCACAGTCCAGGGCTATACAGGGCTGGGCCCACAGAAGCTGAGGTGCCTATGCTGTTCTCATACAGTCATGTCTCTTGCTGCCTGGCAACAGCCTCCTCTTCTCAGGCCACCCCCTGATTTCCCCCACATCCCAATATTCCCCTGGTTCCCACCTATGTGGCCCTTTCTCCTTTTCCGGAAGGAAAGCCTAGAATGACGATGGCTCCAGCCCACTCACATCCCACTCACCTGGGATCACGCACATACCTTGGCAACAGACTGCTCCCAATTTGACGTTTTCTTGTCATTTACATTCTTGGGTTGCCTGGCCCCCTCCTCACCTTCTTCCCCCAAACCCTAACACAGGCATAGGCCCACAACCCATCAAGAGCTCGCGGGGCCAGTTCACTCATTGTTCTTGGATGGGATCTCCCCCTTCCTGGGTTCCTGCTTTCCATCTGTATAATGTGGAGTGAGAGGGGGCTGGATTAAGAGATCAATTCTGCTAGCTGGCTCTGATATTTAGAGATTCTGACATTTCTAGGATCATTCTGTGCTTTTAACTTCAGAAAGATCAGGGTTCAAATCCCAACCTTGGCCAGGTAAATAGGCAGTTCTGTAGAGGCCCAGAACTGCATCCCAGTCACTATTCTCAGCTCAAGCCTGGGCAGAGAGAGACAACCCTCCCCCAACTGGTCCCCACTCCCTCCACCACAAAACTCTCACTTTTCAGCCCCTCCTTTCCAGCCTTTTCTCTCTTGCTCTCAGTAGAGGCTTCATGAGCCATCACTTCCCCAAATTCCTCTTGGCAAAACAAAGCTTGAAGCTCCCCCTTCATCCAGGGTGCTGACCCTGTCTGTGTGGAGATTCTGGAGCTGCCTCTGCTTCCACTCTGCTCTTCCTGTATCCTTCCTGTGACTCTCCGAACATGTGCCCCACTTCCCCATTCTCCACAGGGAATACTTGTCTTTCATCGTCTCTCCTGCTTCATGCCCTTCCAGCTCAAACATCACCTCCTGCATGGCATCCACACTGATCGCTCACCCCTTGACTCACTCAGCCATGGCTCTGCCAGACGCTAACTCCTCATGCTCGAGGCTTACTGCCTCTACTTGAGGTCCTGGAGATCAAGGAGCTCCTGAAATGATTTTTTTGTCCCTTATCCTGGCCCCCCAGTACAATGCTCAAAACAAAGTAGGTGTTTGCTGAAACAGTGATGATAATAATAATTAACTAAAATATAATGAATTATAATCATTTATTGGTTATTCATTCTTTATACTGCTCATATCTCAGTATTTTACACATAGCATTTCAGTTAATTCTCCCAAGCCCCCAAAAGACTTATCATCCCTACCCCTTTGTTTTAAACTGAGAACACTGAGGCTCAGAGAGGGAAAGGGACCTGCCCAAAGTCACACAGCCAGGAAATGACAGAGTCAAGACTAGAATTTAAGGTCTTACCGACTGCCCTACTTGGCCTCCCTCCAATCCACAAATAAAGGAGGGGATATGTGAGAAGTCGTGGCCTCCCAGTGACATGGGCCACATGGGCTCTAAAGAAGCTAGCTCAGCCCAGGGCTGGAGGCAGATTCTGCAAATAAAAGTTAATAAGCCTCAAATAAGCACCTGCTCTATGCACAGACCTGTACTAGGTGCTTGGGAGCAAAGAATGAGATATGAGACATCCCAGTACTCTGAGCCCTCACAACCTAGTGAGAGAGACAAGCCACCTCCCCAGATAAAGCTAAGACCAAGCAGAACTTGTCCCCCACAGAGGAACAGATAAGGCACTAAGGGAATGCAGAGGAGTTAAAGACAAATCCCATTGTGGGGGTGGGGGGAGGGCTCACAAGGCTTTGTAGGACAGAGGCTGGCATCTGAGCTGAGCCTTGAAAAGGCAGACAGGATTTCAACAGTGATTGGGGAAAGAAGGGGGTGGCATTCCTGGCAGGGAGGAACATAGGGAGCTAGGGCAAAGACATAGGTAAGCACTGGGCGTGTCCCAGGAGCCTCAGGAAACATGTTCTCCCAGCTCTCCCCTTGGCACTGGCCCAGGTATCCAGCCCTGAAGATAGGCCACCTTGAATGTACTCAGACTCATGGGCACCTGGGTCATTTATGGTGAGTGGGCATGGAAAGGGGGAAAGGGCCAGAGAGCACCTGGGCATGTGGTTTGACAGGAGGGACTTGAGCGACCAGAATCCAGGCTCTGTCCAGAATCTCTGAAGATGGGAGATCATAAAGAGGGTGGTACCACCAGAGGTGGGTGAAGCTAAGAAGGCAGCAAGGAAAGGGGCAAAGAATGTTGACTGGACAGCAAGAGACTTGACTTCCAGAACCACAGATCAGAGCTGCATGGGCCCTTGGGATTATCCTGTCCAACTCCCATTCTATAGCTGGGAAAACTGAGGTCCAGACAGAGGCCCACAGTCCCTCAGCTCCTTCATGCAAAGCCAGCAATGTGCTGAGAGGTGTGAGAGACCAGCCCTCTCCACCTGGCTCTCCCATTTGCTCCCTGGCGACCTTTCTCTAGAGGTTAGGTTCCAACTGCATGAAACAGCCCTGAAGATGGTGGTTCTAAACTTTTATGGGTTGTGATTCAAAGACTCAGATGGTGACTACAGATCCTCTCCTGGGGACAATGCACACTCTCAAAATTGTGCATGCCGTTTCTAAAGTTCATGAACATCTGAGACCAGCGTTCTCCGGCAATCTGAGAACCATCTGTGTCCCGATCACCTCCACAGCAAAGCTGTTAAAACAGGCTGATTCCAGGGCCCCCGAAAGGATCTGACCATCCCACAGAACCGCTGAATTTGCATCTCTGGGGTGAGTCCTGGAAGAGGGTGTATTTTAGCATGCTTCCCTTTGTTGTTCTTAGGGGAGAACAGTTTGAGAAACCTGGCCTTAGGGAACCCTAGGATGTAGGGGGACGGGGTGTGGTGCTGAGCTGCTCCCCTTTCAGCTGTTTCACGTACTGAATTTCTGCTTCCTTGCCTATAAAAAGATGGCTCTGCGGCTAGAAGTTTTAAAGCCACTGATCTTTTATCAAGGTCTCTTCTGGTTGAGCCACCTGCTCTGGCAGGCAGGTGGCTGGGCCAGGCTAGACTGACCAACATAATGGTCATAGTGGGGGTGGGTGGAGGCTCAGTAAGCCAACTTCAGCTGCCAGAATCTTAAGTGACATTCTGAAATCAGCAGCCTTGCTTGGGAGGGAGTCTCGGCTCCTGGGCTGAACTTGGGATGAAAGGAGGTTTCCTATCCTCCCCTGTCTCCAGGCTGCTTCACTCTGGCCCTGGGGCCAGCTCTGACTTCCTGCTTTTCCTCTTCTAGCAGACGTGTACTTCTGAACCTGGGTCTCCTGGTTCCAGCCTCTGCCTCCCTCCCCAATTCCTCCAGAGTTTCAGCCATCACTGAGCCTGACAGAATATCCAAGCTGCCAAGCACCCCTCTGAGGAGACAAAACTAATACTCTTTGCAGATGATAAGCTCCTTTAACTGGAAGATTCTATTTGATGAAAAACTAAGGCGGCCAGCGACAAAACAATAACTCAGAAAAAAACAAAACAAAGTACCTTCAGACTTGCCCTGTCACCTCCCTCTGATGTAGGGTCTTTCCCACAGGTGGGCAGCTGCATAGAACCAGATGGGCTCAAAGCCTTGGCCAGCCCCAGGCTGATGCTGCAGGAAGGCCCGTCCTCCAGGGGATGGCAGCACGCAGGCCTGGGAGGCAGAAGTCCTCAATTGGAGACCCTGCTCTCAAGAGCCAAGAATTTGTTCTCTGAATTTGAGCAAATGTATGCCCCTCTGTGGACCCCTAAATGTTCTGGCAGGCCCCATTGGGGGCAATATAGGAAAGACTGAAGAGTACCCATGGGCTTTGGATAGACCTAGATTTAAATTCTAGTTGTGCCACTTGCTGGCTGAGGACTGGGCAAGTTATTTAGCCTCCTTTAATAAAATAGAAATAGTAATCTCTGCCTCGCAGGGTAGTTGTAAGGATTAAGAGACATAAGGCATGTAAAGTGCTTAGCACAGGGCCTGGCATACGTAAGCCAATAAACGTAAGCAGTTGTTTACAAGTCACCAGAGTGAGCCTCTTAGGAGGAAGACCCTAGGATTTCTAATTCTTAGGTGGCCTCAAGCAACTCCAAAACCACCCACCTGAAGTAGGTCTGGAGACTTTATCTTCAGACCTCTAACCTGGAGAAGGTGGGGAGAGGGAAAAAGGGAAAGCAGAGAGAAGGAATTGAGAGAGAACTGACAAGAGGAGGGAGGAAAGGAAAGGGGAAGAATCAAGGGGCCAGAGGGGGGCCTGGCTCCCCTAGTTTGAGGGAAGGGAAGATGGCTTGCCAGAAAGTGCCAGGACAGGATTAGCCCTCTCTCCTTTCCAAAGCCTTCTCTAGACCCACCAAGTCAAGGCTTAGAGCAACACGGCCTGCTGACAAGTACCAGCCTAGCTGTCAATAGGGACATTGAAGCCTTGAGTTACCTCCGGGCTCTGGCTCCCCATGTCACGGGCCTCTCCCACTAGAGCAGGCAGAGATGGCCACAGCCAGGCTGATAACAAAACAACCTGCCCATTCAGCCTGCAGAGGCATTGCCTGCTCACTCAGGACCCAGGAACCCCTTTCTGAGATTCTGATCCTGACTTAGCAGGACTCACCCCTGCTGGGTCCCTGCTTCTGGAACCTGTGCAGAGCCCTCCCCAGACTCCTACCTGCTCCAAGCTCCTGCTTCTGGGGCTAAAGTTGCAACTAGGGAAAAAACAGTGTTCGGACTGTAAACAGGAGCCATGAATAAGGTGTTCTAACAGCTACAGATCAGCTGTGTGACTTTGGGGGTGTCACTTCTTCTCCCTGAGCATCAGTTCCTCTCCTCAGGCTACTGAGGGCAATGACAAAAACCAAGGTCCTCCCAACTCTGACAGTGGCTACACTTCATGGGATGCCTCTGAGCACAAACAGGCAGAGGACCTGCCTCAGGAGAGGAGCAGGCTGGGCTGGGCTCTGCTGAGAATGCAGTGGATGTGGCAATGGCCAAGGGTTATTATGATGGCGATGATTATAATTAAAAATCACAGCAACAACCCCTTAAGCAATTTATAGAGAGCTTTCTCATTATCTCCAGGGATTGCAATCTGGTGAGGTAGGCAGGGTTGGATGATGATTATTCACATTTGACAGATGAGGAAAGTGAAGCAAGATTAAGTGACTTGTCCCAGCTACTAAGCACAGAAAAGAGGGAGCCAAAGAGGAATTAATAATTATTGAGTGCCTACTGTGTGCTACCTCACTAGGCATGCTCACATCTGTTATTTTGATCAGCCTCACCACCACAACACTATTGTAGGTGCTACCGTCCCCATTTCTTAGAAGAGGAAACTGAGGCTGAGGAAAAAGTAACTGATCTATGCTAAGGTTCCCAGCTGCTCTGTTGCAAAGCCTGAATTTGGATCCAGGCTTGTGGGATTATAAGGCTTGCACTCTTTTCCATCTTCCCACACGTACTGGGTTGAATAGTATTCCCTCCCCTCCCAAAGTCATGTCTACCTTTCAGAACTTCAGAATGTGACCTTATTTGGAAATACGGTCTTTGCAGATGCAATTACTTAAGTTAAAATGAGGTCATACTGGACTAGGGTAGGTCCTAAATCTAACTGATGTCTTTATTAGAGGAGATGACACAGAGAAATCCATGGGACAACAGAAGCAGATGCGGCCACAAGCCAAGAAATGCCAAGGATTGCTGGCCACCACTAGAAGAGAGGCAGGGAATGGACTAATCTCCTCAGAGCCTCCAGAAGGAACCAAGCTTGCTGATAACTTTGATTTCAGACTTCTAGCCTCCACAACTGTGAGAATAAATATCTATGGTTTTAAGCTACCTGGTTTGTAGTGTACTTCATTACAGCAGCCCTAAGAAGTTAATATACTGTGAATCCTTTGAGTAGCAGACCTATGACACTCAAACTCTGGGTTTCAGATTCCCCCTCACATTAGACATCAGTCAGATTTAGGACCTACCTTAGTCCAGTTTGACCTCACATTAGGCCGCTGTGGAAGTTAAAGGGGACCCGGGGACCCTTGAGAAGTCACTCTCACCTCGCCTCCACCTTCCGGGGCCAGGCTAGCCTGAAGTCTATCAACTGTGCTTCTTGATGTTCTAGGCCTCTATCCACCCCACTGGGCCCCCCATCAAACTTTTTTAGCAGCCTTTGTGCCTGGGTCTCCTGGTCAACTGTTTTCCCCTTCCACCCTGGCCATCCTCTATCACCACCTAGAGAGCTGTGTTTCTGAAATGCAAATCTGACCCTTCTAGGTTGGCTTAATCCTCTTCCCTAGCTCCCTACCACCTGCAGGACTTGGTCAGGCTCTTTGGCCTGTCCCAGATTGGGAACCCAACCTTCCTCTCAGCCTTATCTCCAGCCACTCAGCCCACTTGTCCCCTCTGCTTACCATCTTCTGCTCCAACCACATGGAACTATTTGGGTTCCTCTAACAAGCCATTCTGGCTTTGCATGTGACTGTTCCAACTACCTGGAATATCAAATGCAGACCACATACCATCTCTCTCTTCCATGAAGCCTTTTCCTCCATAAATAGCCACATCCTGGCACCCTGCACATTATCCTTGTCATACTGCACCTTTACATGCCTGCCCCCACCCTCAGCCTATGAACACTGTTATATTTATTTCTTCTTCTGTAGGCCTAGGGCCCAACACAAAGACATTTAAGAATGTTAAACTGAATTATGGAGTAGCCGTAATAGTAATAATAGCTAACATTTACCAAATGTTTATTATGTGCTTACATTATGCTAAGCATTCCATATATGTTACCTCATTTAATTCTCAATACAATCCTATGAAACAGATGTTAGCACTGGTCCTGTTTTGCAGGTGAGAAAATGAAGAAATGAAATCACCTGTGCAATTGGCCGGGTGCGGTGGCTCACGCCTGTAATCCTAACACTCTGGGAGGCCAATAGCTCAAGGTCAGGAGTTTGAGACCAGCCTGAGCAACAGCAAGACCCCGTCTCTACTATAAATAGAAAGAAATTAATTGGCTAACTAAAAATATATGTAAAAAAAAAAAATTAGCCGGGCATGGTGGCACATGCCTGTAGTCCCAGCTACTCGGGAGGCTGAGGCAGAAGGATTGCTTGAGCCCAGGAGTTTGAGGTTGCTGTGAGCTAGGCTGATGCCACAGCACTCTACAGCCTGGGCAACAGAGTTAGACTCTGTCTCAAAACAAAAAAAAAAAAAACCAGAAATCACTTGTGCAAGTCCAACTAACTAGTACATGGCAAAA
>CAUYRT010054957.1:0-13368 GCA_963574885.1 Lepilemur ruficaudatus
TGTTCTAAAGGTTTCCTCAGTTAGTGTCCTAGCAAAAAATAGTTGGCCTTCAACTGAGTCATGTGAAAAGAGTGTAATAAAGGCACTGTCTACATAGTGTGGGCTGGGCTTAGACCAAGCAAAAGGGACGGCGCACTCCAAGGTAACAGTGCGGAGCCATTACCACTGCTAGGCCTGTCAGGGCAAGGGGGCGGAACCCACTAAGGGAACCTAGAAAGAACGCTGATGGGCCTGGCACAGTAGCTCAGGCCTGTAATTTGGGAGGCCGAGGCAAGAGGATGGCTTGAGCCCAGGAGTTTGAGACCAGCCTTGGCAACACAATGAGACTCCATCTCTACAAAAAATAAAAACAACCAACTGGGTGTGGTGGCCTGCACTTAAAGTCCTAGCTACTCCGGAGGCTGAGACAGGAGGATTGCTTGAGCCCAGGAGTCCAGGCTGCAGTGAGCTATGGTCACATCACTACACTCCAGCAGCCTGGGTGACTGAGAAGGACCCTGTCTCTAAAAAAAAAGAAAGAAAAACGCTGACAGAGAGGGCCAACTGGCAGGAAGGAACCAGAGAAATAAATCTACCAACCTCATCGGCCAACCCCCCAGAGACTGGAGGGCAAAGGCAGTCCACTGACACAGTCCTTGTGACTCAGCCTCCTGGGCAGAGAGCAGGGTAGGGAGGGGTGGAGAGCAGCAAACAGAGAAAATGCAACACGCCAGCTAGGGGCCTGGAGTGACTGTTGTGTATCTTAAGCACTGAAGAAAACAGTAAAGAGATTTCCTTTTCTATCATCTTGCTTATATAACCCTGCAGTATGTTTACGAGAAATATAACATCATTAAGGTCATGGTTTGGTATTGTTGATGGTTGGGGCAGAATCCTATGCCCCACCATTAACTCACAGAATCAAGTCTCATTCTGGAAGGAGCAGAGAATCTGAAGTTTAAACAGGTACTCCAAGTGATGCACATTCAGCTTTGAGATCCACTGAGCTATAAAATGAAAGGTGGAGTGGCAGCAGTGATCTTGTTATAGAAGCAATAGAGTCATCTATGTTGGGAAGCAACTCTACACAATGTACATACGCATGTGGACAAGGACGGAACAGACAACAGAGGAAAACCATTTATTAGCAAGAGTTTTAAAATGGTTTTTTTTTTTTTTGCTATAATAATGTTCATGTAAGAGCTTATTGAATGAAAATGCTTTTAAGAGAACTTGGAGCAGCTGAAACATTGAGGTCAGCACAGGGTCTGACTCTGCTACTGGGGAATCCCTGAAACTCAGCCGCAGTATCTGTTCTCTGTTCACAGTATCCAGGCTGTGCAGAGTCCCCAGAGTCTACTAAGCGAGCTTGGTCCTGAAACAAACATCCAGGGGGAACATCTGTAGCCTGAAAGAGGAAGGCCAGACCCTGATCTGGCTTCACAGGACCCTAGATGTCTTTTAGGTACAAGCGGGCTCACCTTATCTGTGCTCCTGGGCTGAATGGTTGAGCTTTCCAGGTTTGGCCTGGGGAGGCCCCTCCTATTGGCTTCCTTGTCACAGTTTCCAGAAGGTGCAGGTTACCTGCCCAAGGTAACCTTAAACTGCAGATTGTACTGGAAATTTCCAAGGCAGTACAGTTAGCTCTGTGGCTGTGTCTCCACAAAGGCCCCGGTTTTCTTTCTATGACTGGTTTGGTGGCAACCTATAAAGCCTGGGACAGGGAAGGGCAGGCTGCAGGGCCCAGACTGGCTTCGAAGCCAGCCAGTTAGTTGCCTGCAAAGAGGAAGTTCTGGCTTGTAAGGCTTCAGGGGCTGGGAGACAGGCCTTCTCTAACCCGAGCTGTCAGAAAATGCTCATTATATTCTATGAAAAGGGACTCCCAGTGTCTTCTGGGCTGACACAGAGAAAAACTATTTATTTCTCAGCTATAGTTTTCTGAATTAGCAAGCTTGGGCTAGAGCAGGGAAAAGCAGATCCAAGACAATCATGTGACGGAATTACACCTGCTGAGATAAAGAACAGTGCTACTCCCCAAGCAAACATTCTTGCAGACTCTGCATTGCAAACTCTGGCTCAGGAGGCACGGGGCTAATTTGTCTTTTGCCAACTAAAGGCAAATGGAGGGGGGCAGCGCCTGGCAGCTTCTCCAGCTGCCTGGTGATTTGAGGATCACTCTAACTACTTCCCTCCCCAACCCCCTACTCCCCACTTCCCACCCTACTGATGCCTAAATAACAGGTATGAATTGGCTCCACTTCGCCAAGGAGCAAGGAAATGCATATCTCTACTTTTCCAAATCAAGTGAACTTATGCCCTGAGCCCCACCTTGGCCTGGCTGGTGAGATCTCCAATATTAATTATTATTGAAATGTTCTTCTCTGCTCTGTTGGGCTGTACTAGAATCCAGGGGCCTACTTGATTACAAAAAAATGGGGCACGGGACTAAGTCAATAAATAGCCACCATTACTAATGTTGCTGTTTTTATGTGATGCAGCTATTGGACTTCAAAGGTTTCACCTCATAGTGTGTACTTTGCCTGCAGGCTCTGCCACAGGGGTCCTTGTCCATGTTTTCAAGGTATTATGGTTAGAGATTGTCCCTAAGGCATCAATCATGTGCCAGGTTTTGGTGGTGGTGGTGGTAGAAGGAGTTTTGAGGAAACTTCAGACCTTTAGATTTAGACACCCCCTGCCCCAATAATCTGGGTCAGGGTCCTCTATTTTTTGTTACAGATAATTAATATTTTCTCATTTTCATGTATTTAGCCATGTAAAGAGCTTAGAGCATCCTGCTCCCCTCCTGGTCTTTCAACCAGACTGCTGCCCCTAAGGCCCTCCTGCATACAGAGACATTCTGATTGCCAGGCATCAGCACTCCCCCAGACACCTGCAACCCCCAGAGCCCTGCTCAGAAAAGGCACAAGTCTCCACCATTTGAGGGTGCCTCCTCTTTAATTCCTCCCAGACTTGTAAAATCCACCTCTCTCCCATCCAGAAAGCCACAGCTTCTCCCCACCCATCCCCACCTGTCCTCTGGGCACCTCCAGCTGAATTCCTTCTTGGGTTTTTTTTTTTTTTTTTTTTGAGACAGAGTCTGACTTTGTTGCCCGGGCTAGAGTGCCGTGGCGTCAGCCTACCTCACAGCAACTTCAAACTCCTGGGCTCAAGTGATCCTTCTGCCTCAGCCTCCCGAGCAGCTGGGACTACAGGCTTGCGCCACCATGCCCGGCTAATTTTTTCTATTAGTTGGCCAATTAATTTCTTTCTATTTTTAGTAGACACAGGGTCTTGCTCTTGCTCAGGCTGGTTTCGAAATCCTGACCTTGAGCGATCTGCCTGCCTCGGCCTCCCAGAGTTCTAGGATTACAGGCGTGAGCCATCTCGCCTGGCCTCCTTCTTGGGTTTGACCCCTGCATTTTAGAGAAGCCATTAGCTAATGGCTGCCACCACCTACCCACCCCAAGACAAAAGGAGGAACTAAGACCACTGAACATAAAGCCTTGGCTGCCTGGGGAGCTGGGAGGTTAGTGAATAGGAACAGAAATGTTTTCTCCCCCCTTTTTCTTTTTTCTTCCTCTACAGCAGAAAGGAAAATAAGCCTCATTCAATTATCATCCATCATTCGATTATCATTCTGTCATCAGAGGGTCACTCCTTTGGGTGAGACACTGCTGTATTAGGACATCCCTTTGGGAGAGGTGAGGAAGTGTGGCCAGAACCTTACCATAAAGAGGTTCACCTGACACTTCCTGACGGGGCAGGTGGGAGAGTGTGGGTGGGGTACTGGGGGAGGCCCAGCTTTCCCCACTTTGTAGTCGTGTCCGGTGGACGGCTGTGAGGTTGGCTTTATCAGGGAAGGCCGACCAGGAAGCCTTCTCTTTCGGTTGAAGGTAAGTGTGCAAGTTTCCTGTGGTTTGCTAGGGCTGGGCCACCACAGCCGCGGCAGGCAGCAAGGTGGGGTGATTCGCTTTGATATTAAATCACCTGGGCGTTATTGCTGTTTTGTAAGAAACAAAGACCCAAAGGTCAAGTTTAGAAAAAGCAGGGTATCAGAACACAGGCTCATATATCTGGCAGAGGCACTGAGGCCAGACACCGCTACTGCTGGACTCCTTCAGTGCCACTGGGGTGGAGGTCAGAGATAACTTCATTCAACTCACCTGGTTAGGGTAAGCACTGAGGTAAAGTTCTCCTCAGGAGAGCTAAGAACCAATAGGCAGCTTTGGGGGCTCCTCTGGATTAGCAGAAGCCATGAGCACTGACTCTAGCTGGAACCAGATTCCTTCACTTACTAGGTGTATGACCTTGGCATTTACTTATGTCCCATGCCTCAGTGTTCTCATCTCTAAAATGGGGTTAATGACATACCTACTCCATAGGCATGTTACAGAGATTTGTTAGCATATATTAAAGCACTTGGAAGTGTGCCTGGCTCATAGCAAGTGTTATATAAATGTTAACTGCTCTAGTTATTGTTGTTGTCTACAGAAGCCAGGTGTGGACCACAGAGCCAGATGCCTCAGGCAAGCCTCTGGAGCTGAAACTCGAAAGAATTATTTTTACTTGTTCCCAGTTTGCCTAGGGCTACAGATGAGATAATCACTGTAAAACACTTTGAGCTTCTCTGAGAGGGGCAAAATACCCAGATTCCCCACTAGAATATAGGTAACAGAAGCTGTTTCGTTTGGGCTCTGCAGCCTAAGTAGACCCTCCTCATAGGTGGTTGAAATACCCTCTAAAGGGCCCTGATTTGAGGGGCCCCAACACATCTCCATTGTGGGCTTGCCTCAGTGTCTAAAATGTTCTTCAGTGATTCCAGTTCTGAACAGGGAACCTAGTCTACAGCCAGACTGTGTACAAATCCTGGCTCCATCACTCACTAGCTGCATAATCTTGAAGAAGTTGCTTAAATCTTTCTTTGCACCTCAGTTTCCTTGTCTGTAAAAGTGAGGGTAATGGTGGTATCCTTTTTTTTTTTTTTTTTTCCGAGACAGAGTCTCACTCTGTTGCCCAGGGCTTGCCGGGGCTAGAATGCCGTGGTGTCAGCCTAGCTCATAGCAACCTCAAACTCCTGGGCCCAAGCAATCCTTGTGCCTCAGCCTCCCAAGTAGCTGGGACTACAGACATGTGCCACCATGCCAGGCTAACTTTTTTTACATATATTTTTAGTTGTCCAGATAATTTCTTTCTATTTTTAGTAGAGATGGGGTCTTGCTCTTGCTCAGGCTGGTCTTGAACTCCTGACCTCGAGCGATCCACCCGCCTTGGCCTCCCAGAGTGCTAGGATTACAGGCGTGAGCCACCATGCCTGGCGGATGGTATCTTTTTGACAGAGTGTCCGAGAATCAAATGCAACAATATGTGTAAAAGTTTAGCAAAGTGTCTGGGACAGCCTGAATACTCCGTAACTGATGGTGATAGTGGTTTGACTAGAAAAGGCATAAATTGGAGATTTAATATGTATTAATGGATGAACCTGGAAGACATTGTGTTAAGTGAGGTAAGTCAGGCACAGAATGACAAACACCATGTGATCTCACTCTTAGGTGGAATCTAAAGTCGATTTCATAGAAATCAAGAGTAAGAATAGTGGTTACCAGAGACTGGGGAAGGTAGCGGGGGAAATATGGGAAAGGTTGGTTAATGGTAACAAAGTCATAGTTAGGAAGAATAAGTTCTTCCACCCTACATGGTAGGGTGACTATAGCAAATAACAATGTAGTATATATGTCAAGATAGCTAGAAGAGAAGATTTTGAATGTTATTTCTACAAAGAAATGATAAATGTTTAAAGTGATGACATGCTAACTATCCTGATTTGATCATGATACAATATACACAGGCATTGAAACATCACACTGGGCCGGGTGCGGTGGCTCACACCTGTAATCCTAGCACTATGGGAGGCTGAGGTGGGAGGCTCACTCAAGGTCAGGAGTTCAAAACCAGCCTGAGCAAGAGCGAGACCCCGTCTCTACTAAAAATAGAAAGAAATTAATTGGTCAATCAAATATATATAGAAAAAATTAGCCGGGCATGGTGGCCTATGCCTGTAGTCCCAGCTACTCGGGACTGAGGCAGAAGGATCGCTTGAGCCCAGGAGTTTGAGGTTGCTGTGAGCTATGATGACACCTCGGCACTCACTCTAGCCCAGGCAAGAGAGTGAGACTCTGTCTCAAAAAAAAAAAAAAAAAGAAGCATCGCACTGTACCCCATAAATATGTACAATTATGTGTAGATTATACATAGAAAAATTAATAAAAAATACTGAACCACAAATACTCAATTTTTTAACATTTTATAATAAAAATTAACAAGTGTACAAAAACGTTGAAAAACTGATACAATGAACACCTTTATACACTCTATTTAGATTCACTAATTATTTATCTATCTCTTTGCCGTTTTGACTTTTGCTGTTTTTGTGTTTTTTTTTTTTGTGCCGTTATCTTACAGCTGTGTGTGTGTATATTTTATTCTCAATAATTCGAAAGTAAGTGGCAAGCATCATGACACTTCACCTGTAAATACTTCAGCATGTAGCTCCCCCAATAAGGACATTCTCCTACCTACGATTACCACCTCTAAAACAACTGGCAATGATTTTTAAATATTAATTTTATAAGGCCATATTTTCTCAAAATTTTCTCTGCAAAAGGGAGACGATAAATGTTGCAGAGCAGTCATGAAGATCATGGGTAATGAAGGAAGTATGATGCAAGAGCTTTGGAAACTTTAAGGTGCTACACGATCACATGAAAGTGATTCTATAGAGGATTTTCAAGTGTAAAGAAGCTCTACAGATGTAAGGGATTACTGTAGACCTTGTACGGATACTTACTGGGACAAATTACTGTAGTCCTAAGGAAGGACACTTACTGACTCATACAAACTCAATATTTTACATTAAAATTAAATTATAAGTCCCATTCCCCTCTCCCCAAGAATCCAGGTTAGTAGAAATCGGGGTATTTCCTTAATTTGCTTTGGATGTTGTGGTAAGTCCTCCTCCATCCCCACTTTATTCATTTTCAACAGCTGTTTGAAATACTTGCTTTATTTTGCTCCAGAACTTGTTGCAGCATATCTTATTTCAACAACCCTCTAGCCTGCCAACGGAGCTTTGGTTTTGCCAGTTGTGATGACTCTGAAGCTCTTTGTCAATTCTTTTTAGTCCTGGAACACCTGATCAGCTAGTTGGGTTGCATGTTGCTTTAACCACTGAAGAGCAGATTCCCAGGCTTTGCTGTGTTTTACAATCTACAATTTAGCGATGATTGCTTTAACAAGTGTTCCTTGCCAGAGCTGCAAATAGTCCCTGTCAACATTTGTTTGCTCGTCTCTTTATAATTGCACAATCCTCTCTTCTAAGGAACTCCTGGTGTTTCCAGTTAAAAGGGGGACTATTTAAGGGAAAGAATATAGAAATAAATGAGCTCAGAATTGAGCTAATGACTCAATGGATTACAAATTGCTTTAGGGTCGAGGGTGATATGCCAGGATAAACAATTAGTATGCATAAGAATCTCCTGGAATTCATAATAAAAGGGCAGATTTCTGGACCCTGACCCAAGATATCCTCCGATTAAGAACTTCTGCAGTGGGTAATGGGATTCAGGACACACTGTCTTGGTATATTGGACATTTTATGCTTAAGAAATTTGAGAAATGGCAGGTGCAGGAAGGACTTTCTGACCTTCCCCTTGTGTGAGAGGTGCCCTCCCTGTACTCACAGGAAAGGAGCGGCCTTACCTCTGAAGACAGAAGGACACAGAGAGGAGTCTGAACTAATAGGCCTCGCTGTTCCCCCAGTTTACTACACTTAGCTCACACCTTTTTGTCCCCTCACATTTCTCCACGAGTCTCCAACCCCTCATCAAAGCTAGCATAAAAACCACTCAGGTTTAACTGCTTCTTCGAGTCTTCATTTTGAAGGCTGCCATGCTATGTAAAACTTATACATATTAAATAAATTTGTATACTTTTGTCTTGTCAATCGGGCTTTTATTACAGGGGCCCCGGCCAAGAAATCAAAAGAGTAGAAGGAAAAGATATTCCCCACCCCTTCGCCCATGGTGGGTCATGTTGAGCATCCTCCCTGGGTGATTCTGATGCAGGGGTTGACATTTTTAGAAACCTGGTGGAGAGCACTGGTTCTCCTACTATTTTTAGTGAGTTGACTCTGGACAACCTACAAACTGTGCTTTAGTCTCCACATTCATAAATGGCTTTAAAAGCAGTAACTGCCCTCCCAACCGCACAGGTTTGAAATAAGAGTACAATGCGATAACAGATTCAAAACCATTCTGAAAAGTGAAGAGCTCATGCCAATGCAGGGCACCCTCATCCTCCTCAGCATTCTCTTGCATCAAGAACAGACTCCAGCCTGCAATCCTAGCACTCTGGGAGGCTGAGGCGGGCGGATCGCTCAAGGTCAGGAGTTTGAAACCAGCCTGAGCAAGAGTGAAACCTCGTCTCTACTAAAAATAGAAAGAAATTAATTGGCCAACTAAAAATATATAGAAAAAATTAGCCGGGCATGGTGGCGCATGTCTGTAGTCCCAGCTACTCGGGAGGCTGAGGCAGAAGGATCGCTTGAGCCCAGGAGTTTGAGGTTGCTGTGAGCTAGGCTGACGCCACAGCACTCTAGCCTGGGCAACAGAGTGAGACTCTGTCTCAAAAAAAAAAAAAAAAATACATTTGAGGAGCAGTATCAAAATTTGAGGAACACAGATAAAGCAGTGCTTAGAGGGAAATTTATAGCACTAAGCCCATTAGAAAAAAGGAAAAGTCTCAAACCGATAATCTATGGTCCTACCTCAAAAATCTCATGAAAAAGAAGAGCAAAATAAACCAAAGCAAGTAGAAGGAAAGAAATAATAAAGAGCAAAAATCAATGAAACTGAAAACAAAGACAATAGAGAAAAATCAATGAAACACAGAGTTGTTCTTTGAAAAGTTAATAAAAGTTCTTTGAGGCCAGGTGGAGTGCCTGTAATTCCAGCACTTCGGGAGGCGAGAAGGGAGATCACTTGAGCCCAGGAGTTCAAGACCAGTCTAGACAACATAGCAAGACCCCATCTCTACATAAAATAGAAAAATTAGCCAGGGGTAGTAGCGTATGCCTATAGTCCCAGCTACTCAGGAGGCTGAGACAGGAGGATTGCTTGACCCTAGGAGCTGGAGGTTGCAGTGAGCTATGATGATGCCACTGCTCTGCAGGGCAGTGACAAAAATGAGACCTTCTCTCAAAAAAAAAAAAAAAAAAATCCCACAAAAGAATCTACAGGCCTGGATGGTTTCACCGGTGAATTATAGCGAATATTTCATGAATTGGTTTAATGAAGAATTAATACCAATTCTAGGCCAAGCACAGTCTAGACATTTAATCCTAGCGCTCTGGGAGACTGAGGTGGGAGGATTGCTTGAGTTCAGGAGTTTGAGATCAGCCTGAAGAAGAGTGAGACCCCAACTCTACTAAAAATAGAAAAATTAGCTAGATGTTGTAGCATACACCTGCAGTCCCGGCTATTCAGAAGGCTTAGACAGGATTGCTTGAGCCCAGGAGTTTAAGATTGCGGTGAGCTATAATGATGCCACTGCCACTGAACTCTACCTGGGGCAACAGAATGGAAAAACAAAAAACAAACAAACAAAAACACCAAACAAACAAAAACAAAAAAAACCCCACCAACTCTGTATAATCTCTTCCAGAAAGTAGAAGAGGAGGGAACACTTCCCAATTCATTTTATTAAGCTAGCATTACCCTGATACCAAAATCAAAGACATCAACAAAAAACTACAGACCAATATTTCTCATGAACATAGACGAAAAATTTTTAACAAAATATGATCAAATAGAATTTGCCAATATATCAAAAGAAATATATACCATGACCAAATGGTACTTATTCTAGGAATGCAAGGATGGCTCAATATTTGAAAATCAGTGTAATCAGCCTTATTAACTGGCTAAACAACAAAAATCACATGATCATCTTAACTGATGCAAAAACTATCTGACAAAAATCCAACATCTATGCATGATAAAAAACTCTCAGAAAAGTAGGAACAGAGGGGGACTCTCTCAATTTGATAAAGAGCATATACCAAAACCCCCCACAGCTAAATTATACTTAATGGTAACAGACTGAATGCTTTTTCCTTAAGATCAGAAACAAGACAAGAAATGTCCACTCTCATCACTTTTATTCAATATAGTCCTAGAAGTTCTAGCTGGTGCAATAAGGCAAGAAAATAAAACAAATGACACATAGTTTGGAAAAGAATAAAACTGTTCCTATTTGCAGATGACATAATTGTCTATGTAGAAAATTCCAAGGAATCTACAAGAAAACTCACAGAGTAAGCGAGTTCAGCAAGGCCAAAAAATACAAAACAAACATTTAAAAATCAATTGTATTTCTATATACAGCAATAAACATGTAGACACCAAAATTAAAAATACAATGCCTCTTAAACCACTTAAAAAAATTACTTAGGTGTAAACCTAATAAAACATGTATAGGATATGTATGCTGAAAACTACACCACACCAGCAAAAGAAGCAGAGAAGATCTAAACAAACAGAGAGACATACTGTAGTCATGGGCTTGAAAACTCAACATAGTTAACATGCCAATTCTCCCCAGATTGATAGAGGTTTGTAATAAGCTAAATAATGGCCACCCAAATATATCAGGCTCTAATCCCTGGAACGTGTAAATGTTATTTTATATGAAAAAAAGTCATTGCAAAGGAGATTAAGAATCTTGACACAGGAGATTATCTGAGTGCCTTAAATCCAATCACAACTGTCGGAGGGAGATAATAAACACAGAGAAGAAAGGGATGTGAAGGTTGAAGCAGAGATTAGAAATTATACACACAGGGAGAAGGGCATGTAAAAGCTGAAGCAGAGCTGTGGCAATGCAGTGGCAAGTCAAGGAATGCCAGCAGCTACAAGAAGCTGGAAGATAGATGCAGGGAACGGATTCTCTCCCAAAACCTATAGAGGGAGCTTGACCCTTGCCAAAATCTTGATTTTAGATTTCTAGCCTCCAGAACTCTGAGAGAATAAATATGTACATTATTTTTAAGCCAAAAAGTTTGTGGTAAATTTTTTTTATAGCAGCCCTAGGAAACTAATATAAGGTTTAATACAATTCATATCAAAATCCCAGAAAGAAAAACAATAAAAATGAATGATTTTACCCAGTATCAAGACTCAATATACAAGTACAGTGGAAGACTGTACTGGTGGAGGAACAAATACAAAGCTCAATGGAACAGAATCTAGAATCCAGAAACAGACCTATACAAATACGCCCAACTGATTTTTGACAATGTTGCAAAAGCGATTCAATACAGAAAAATTTGCCTTTTCAAGAAATAGTGTAACCCAGATGTCCTTCAATGGGGTGAATGATTAAACTGTGGTACATGCATACCACGGAATACTAACGAGCAATAAAAATGAATGCATTATTGAGACACTCAACAACTTAGCATGATTGCTTGGAAATTCATCCAAGTGAAAAAAATGCCAATTCCAAAAGGTTACATACTATATGACTTCATTTTTATAATATTCTTGAAATGACAAAACTATAGAAATGGATAAGTTATTAGTGGTTGCCAGGGGTTAAGGAAGGAGTCAGGGAGTGAGAGAAGTAGATGTAGCTCTGAAAAGGCAACATAAGAGAATCCTATGGTTATGGAAATGTTCTGTACCTTGACTCTGTCAATTTCAATATCCTGGTTGTGATATTATACTATAATTTTGCAAGACGTTATCCATGGGGGAAACTGGGTAAGGCTACACAGGATCTCTCTGTATTATTTCTTTTTTGAGACAAAGTCTCGCTCTGTTGCCCGGGATAGAGTGAGTGCTGTGGCATCAGCCTAGCTCATAGCAACCTCAAACTCCTGGGCTCAAGCAATCCTCCTGCCTCAGCCTCCCAAGTAGCTGGGACTACAGGCATGTGTCACATGCCCGGCTAATTTTTTCTATATATTTTTAATTGGCCAATTCATTTCTTTCTATTTTTTTTTTTTTTAGTAGAGACGGGGTCTCGCTCTTGCTCAGGCTGGTTTTGAACCCCTGACCTTAAGCGATCTACCTGCCTCAGCCTCCCAGAGTGCTAGGATTACAGGCGTGAGCCACTGTGCCCGGCTTTTCTGTATTATTTCTAACAACAGCATATGAATCCACAAGTATCTCAACATTGTTTTAAGTCTAAAAAAAAGATAACTTTGAATTAAGGTTTTAAATTTCTGTATAATAAATGACAACCACAGTCTGGGAGAGAGTTTTTTGTTTGTTTGTTTGTTTTGAGACAGAGTCTCAACTCTGTTGCCGGGGCTAGAGTGCCGTGGCATCAGTCTAGCTCACAGCAACCTCACACTCCTGGGCTCAAGCAATCCTTCTGTCTCAGCCTCCTGAGTAGCTGGGACTACTGGCATGTGCCACCATGCCTGGCTAATATTTTCTATATATTTTTAGTTGGCCAATTAATTTCTTCCTGTTTTTAGTAGAGATGGGGTCTTGCTCTTGCTCAGGCTGGTTTCAAACTCCTGACCTTGAGTGATCCTCCTGCCTCGGCCTCCCAGTGTGCTGGGATTACAGGCATGAGCCACCACACCCGGCCTCAGAGAGAGCTTTTTCAATGCATATGATGGCTAACAGATCCCTATCAAAAAACATCAAGTAACCTAAAACAATAAATATGGGCTGAAGACAGGAAGAAAGAACCACCAGGTAATTCACAGAGAAGAAAACCTGAATAGCAAACTTACAAAAAGATGTTAAAACCCCACCAATAATCAGGAAAAAGTAAAGCAACATGAAAAACCTTTCCACACCAATCAGATGGGCCAAAATGTTCCAATATGATACCACTGAGGGGAAGGGACTACATGGCTATTGGTGGGAGTGTGGGCTGGCCCAATGCTCTGGAGAGTGTGGGCTGGCCCAATGCTCTTCCAGAGGAAGCTGCACACATACATGGAATGATGGCGCAAACATGTTCACTGCAACATTGGAAAGCTGTAAACAACCCCAATGTCCATGATCTGGAGAAAGCATCAATACGCTTTCATAGAATGTTGTGGAATTCTGTAGGACAATTAAAATGAGCTAAAATTACAAGCATCAAGATGGATAAATCTCAAAAGGTGTTTGTTTAGTTGGCTGGGCACAGTGGCTCACGCCTGCAATCCTAGCACTCTGGAAGGCCGAGGCAGGAGGATTGCTCAAGGTCAGGAGTTCAAAACCAGCCTAAGCAAGAGCGAGACCCCATCTCTAATACAAAAAATACAAAGAAATTAACTGGCCAACTAAAAATATATAGAAAAAATTAGCCGGGCATGGTGGCACATGCCTG
>CAUYRT010054960.1:0-15882 GCA_963574885.1 Lepilemur ruficaudatus
CAAGTTCTCCAGCAGTTTGGGTGTCACTGTGGTGGAATAACAGAAATCGACAAAGGACAAGTGGCTGAGGAAAAAGTACATGGGGGTGTGGAGTTTGGGGTTGATCCTGATGATCACAATCATGCCCAGGTTCCCCAGCACAGTGACAGTGTAGATGGTCAGGAACACCAGGAACAGGGGCACCTGCAGGTCTTCATATTCTGAGAAGCCCAGGAGGGTAAATGTGACTCCAAAGCTCTGATTCCCTTTTGCTAACAACATGATTGCTGTTGAAGAAAACCTGAAATAATGACAACAAAACGACAATTATCTTGTACATTTATATAATATTTACCGTGTGTCAGACATTGTGCAAAAACATCAAAACATATTAATTTAAATATCCAAATAACAAGATGAATTGTAAAACAAGTAGCCCCGTAATTTTTATATAAGCAAGCTGAGGTGTATATAAGTAAAGGGACTTGTTTGAGGTTAGACATCTTCTTAGTTGTGACCTGGGTTTTGAAGTTGATCCGTAGTGGCAGATGTCAAAGTATAGTGCACCCCCTTATCCACTAGGGGTGGATAGTAAGTCCCCAGATAGTAAGAAACACTGTATATGCCATGCTTTTTCCTATTCATGTAGCCATGATAAAGTTTTATAAATTAGCCACAGTGAGAGATTAACAATTATAACCAATAATAAAATGGAATCATTACAACAAAATTTCAGCATCATTAGTTTTGCACTTTAGGGTGTTTATTAAGTAAAATAAGAGTCACTTGAACACAGACACTATGATACAGCAATGGTTGATCTGATAAAAGAGATGGCTTCTAAGTAACTAAGGGGCAAGAAGTGAATACAACTTAAATACGCCAGACAAAGAGATGATTCACATCCCAGGTGGGACGGACAGCGTGAGAATTCATCACACGACTCACTACAGCACATAAGTTAAAACTTATGAACTGTTTACTTCTAGAATTTCTCATTTAACATTTTCCAATCACAGTTGACCAGAGGTAACTCAAACCACAAGAAGTGAAACCATGGATAAGGGAATACCATTGTAGTTTTCTTTAGTATGGATAGAAAATTCTTCTACAGTTTTCTGGAAAGCATTATTTTCACAGTTCCATTATTCTGAAGGTCTGTGCTTTTTAATAGCATGAATATAGCAATGAATATAAATTTAGCACTAAAAATTATAAAGGATCACAAGTGGTAAAACTTTAGAGGAGATGACGCTGCCATAGCTGCATGGCGGATGTTCAGTCTGAGGATCTCATGTAAGGGAGGTTTTATGAGGCATTAAAGGAATTTTTGAGTTTTGAAAATATATTTAGACATTGAAGGAAATATAGCCTTGTATACCCACAAGGCTACATTTTCTGTCTATTTATTCCATCCTTATGCTGCAATAATTGCCTTAGTTTTCTAAAATAATCTAGCAACTTGATGAAATGATGAAGGTGCATTTTTGACATGTGCCTCCACTCCTTTGTCTTCTTTCCTACTTAAGTGCTTTCTCACCTAGTTTCACTCACGCTCTTAACATACTCATCTAGATCTCTTGCTCATTATGTATTTGTTATTTTTTAACTTCTTATATTTTAATCTTGTAACTTTACTGGCATATTATATTATTAAATACTCAGAGAATTTCTCAATTGCAAAATAACATAAAATGTGTTTTGTCCAAGCCTTCTACTGTTCTTTAGAGCAAGATGGATAATATGGTAATAATCACCAGTGGTTACACAATCTCACTCAAAATTTCTACTGACAAGAACATTGCCACCCTAGGGATTGCAGAGGGTTTTGATTGAAGCTACGTATATTATTATCTTGTTTTGAGTCACTCAATCTATGCTATATTTGGAAATGTTATTTTAAGAAAGCACGAGTATCTAAAATTCACAAGCAGTTCATAACCACAAGTCTCTATAATCATTTAGTAATGATTTTAAAAATAAGCTGAGCCAATAACAAGCACATCTCTGAAATGTTCAGGTCAAGAAAAGACTGTGAGAATGAAGCCCACAAACAGACACCATTTTTGTTTGACCAGTTCAAAGTAGAAAGAAACTATCATCTCCTTTGTAGCTAAATGCTATTTCTGACATTTAGGAAAAAAAGCATTTCCTTCATAGTGAAGAGGAAATGACAAACAGCTCAGGACAGACCAGCATGGAGAAGGAAGCATGGACTTTGGAAACATCAATTTAATTTCAATTTCAGGCTTTGCCATTTGCTATGTGAAGGTTCATAAATTACTCAAAATTTCTGAGCCTCAACCTCTTTATCAATAAGATGATAATAATACTAATACTAATGGGATAGTGCATGTTTCATAGGTAAGTATCACATAGAGAAATGATATTAATATGCTCAGCTCAGAGTCTGGCAATTGTGGAGTCCAGGAAATGTAGGCTCCCCCCTTCTCACTCCTATTAATTTTTAGTTTTATGGTCCATTGATTTTATTTCTAAATCCTTATGTCATTATAAAACATCTACAAAAATGATCAAGGGCCAAAGTGGGCATCTGTGGACATATAGATACAGTTTAAAACATCAAAGCTTAGTGGAGCTCTTTTTCCTGGATCTCCTTTGCTACCCCTTAGTCCTAATTCACTAATAACTACCCTTCCACAAATTTGCTCTGTGCTCCCTTTGCTTTCTCATAATTATCTGACTCTCTCTGGTGCTCTGTTTCTTATCTCAGGTTTGTGCCTATAGAAGATTTATCAAACTGCCACCATCACTCCAGCAGATTATGGTAGCAGAGATACAGCCAACTTCTCTGTAGTGCTCCTACCCTGCACAGAGACTACAGATTTCTTCATCCCTCAAGTTTTGTGGTTTTATGGCAATCTAGGATTTGAAAACTTCACTTGCTCTCTATGACTTAATTTGTCAAATATAAATTTCTATGCTTGGTTTTACCTAAAGCCTTACCCTCGCTGTTCTCCTGTATTCAACCTTCTTTAGTTACACCAGTATTCTCAGTTTATAATGAATAATACGTGTTCATTTATTCTTTGGCTTATTTGATTTTGATTTTATTTTATCTGGAATATCCTCTTTTTCTAATACACTGATGCAGAATTTGCAACATGTAAAGCCTTACATGAAAACCCTATCATAGAGTAATGTTCCCTTTCCTCCTCCAGCAATATCTTCTGCATTCGTGGTATATCTACAGGCATTATTATTAGAAAATGAAAATGTCATGACATATTCTGCTCACTATTACTTATGCTTGTTATTCTTTTCTTCCTATAAGATTTTGAGAGGTGCCCAGATTTTATAATATTCTTCAAATTTTTACAATGTGACTGTACTATGCTAGGCACATGTCTGATACCCTCAAAGTAAAAAACAGGATTGATACCCCCGAGAAGGACAAAGAGATCAAAGATCAACAAACTGAGCCCTTGGAAAGATAGACTCAGAAGATTTTGCATAGTCTAATGGAGAGTTTTCTACTTCCAAGGTTGCAGGACTTCAATGTCCCCCAAATGGGAGAAAGATAACACAGGATTAGATACTTCACCCATCTGAAAGCAACTCACCTGAAGATTCCCACTCAGAATTTACTTTAAAATTAAGTAATTTTAAAATTACTTAAAATGTTAAAGTTAGTAAATATAGCAGTAGTCCATGATAAATTTCAATTAATGTTCCAGGAGTATATTTCTTTCTTAATACCCAGAGAAACTCAGGGAAAGGAGGCAGGAGGAGAGAGAGAAGAAGGTTGGGAAGCTGACTCTGACTTCTAGTAACAAAATGTAGAGCTTATGTATGTCTCCCTGACCTTGGGGATTTAGACCCCAGAGAACATTTACTGAGCTACTTATTTTTAGAACACAGTCTGAGAAATTAGGTTAAATGCCTTCCTATGTGGCATTTTGCCGAATGTAATTTCTTCTAAATCACTGGAGACAATGCCTCATCAAGTTTATTTTACTAATTTATTTTAGAACTTTTTATTATAGAAAATATACAAATTCACTTAGAAAAAAACATAGTAACTACAGTAAAACACAAAGGAAATGATAAATGAGTGAGAACACAATGAAGAGATAACTGTTGTTAATATTTGTTGTCTTATTGTTCTGTCTTTATATGTCATGTGTGTGTGTTGAGATGTATAAGCAATGGAGTGTGCATTCTGGCTTTCTAATTTAACACAAAATAATCATCATTGCCTTTGGAACCATTGATTCACTTCATTAAAAGTAATTTATGTCGGGAGGCTGAGGCAGGAGGATTGCTTGAGCCCAGGAGTTTGAGGTTGCTGTGAGCTAGGCTGACGCCACGGCACTATAGCCTGGGCAACAGACTGAGACTCTGTCTCAAAAAAAAAAAAAAAAAGTAATATATGTTTTTTTCTAAATATGACCAAGCCACTCTTCCAAGCTTATATTAATACTATTAAGTCATGAAATAAATTTGTGTCCGCAACTTCTTAAAATAACAGATGTACTTTGGAAGCATGTTTAACTGTCTAAAACCACTGGGTGTCAATCAATGGTTCCACTACACCTAGCTACCCCACAATTTGGTCCACTTCGTCTCTCCCTGGACTCCTGACAACCTGACTAATGCTTGTCGCACTCTCTACCAAAGAACACTGAAACAACCAAGGCTGTTTATTACAGGGCACAGGATTTTTGTCATAGATGGCACGGCCTTGTTCCAGAACTCCAGCTATCTGCATTGTCATTCTCCCACGGGGATTGGCATGAGCTACCACTGACAGCTCTGCAACCTGGACTTGCTGAGAAGCCAATTTTGGCACCAGAGCCACAACCTTATGTGTCACTTACATTAATTATTTTTATGCTGTGCAACAAATTACTCCCCACTCAGTGGCTTAAACTGTTACACGCTTTTATATCACAGCTTCTGCAGGTCAGAAGGCATGGCACAGCTGAGCTGGGTTTTCTGCATTCTCAGCAGGTGGCCATGAAGGTGCCAGCCAGGGCTGCATCTCATCAGAAGCTGGACTAGGGAAAAATACCTTCCAAGCTCCTCAACTAGTTGGCTCTTTATGGATGAAAATTTTTCTCCTGTAGGAAAACAGAGTCACACAAAATGCATATACCCTACACAGAGTACTTCCTTTAGTCTTTTCTCTTCCTTTTATTATTGTATATGCCACAATGAATTTTCTTCCAAGTTAAAATATTGGATTTCATTTCTCATGGATAAATACCTAGCAAAGGGGTCATGGGTTGGATGGGAAGATTCTGTGTAACTTCATAAGATACTATAATACTAACATGTTTTCAAAGTCATTTTTTCCTTTTACCACTATCTGAAATCCACCAGCATTACAAGTGCTCCATTTTCTCACCAATAATTGGTATTTCAGTTATATTTATTTTAGCCATTCTGATGGGTGTAAAATAGATCATCATGGTTTTAATATGACTTTCCTTAATAAGAATGATACTTAGTATCTTCTCATGTGTTTGTAAAACAATTTGTGTATCTGCATTGTCAAGTCTCTGCTCAGATATTTCAGAGCCAGATGGTGATTTGTCTTCCTGTTTTGAATGAAAGAGCTCTTTATACATTCTACATGTGAATCATTGGTCAGACATACACACACACACACACAAATACATATATAGCAAATGCAAATGTTTATTCACAATCTGTGGCTTACATTTTCCCTTCCTTTCACCATTATGAAACTCTTACTATAATTATTTTTTAAAAATTAATTCTTTCTCCATGGAATTGTAGTAACGTTTGTCTTACTATAAGGTTTTAATGTCAATGAAGTCCATTTGATCAATTGTTTGATGAGTAATTCTTTTTGTATTCTATCTAAAAAAGTTCCACTACAAATTTAGAAAGGTTTTCTCTATGTTTTATGTTCAAATTTTGTACTGTTAACCTTTATGTTTAGATCTATGATATCTTTCAACTAATTCAAGCTAATAGATGTGTATAATGGGAGGTAAAAGTTAAGTCTCTTTTATCCATATGGATATCCAGTTCTTCCATAATTATTTTTTAAAAATTAATTTTTTCTCCATGGAATTGTAATGACATGTTTGTTGTAACTTCAATGACCAGATATGTGTGGTTCTATTTCAGTACTCTATTACTCTAATATCCCACAGGTTTAATTAGTCAAATAATTTTTTGGAATAAAATAGGAGTTGTATTTAGGAAAGAATGAACAATGCTGTGTTCAATTTTGTTTCCCAGTCAGCAGGCTATACTTTCCATAAATAAAAATCAACTTCTGCCACTTGACACAAGAAAAAGAAAAGGTTGTTTATTATGCAAGGTCCAATAAACTAAAACATTTGTTAAAGTCACACAGAAGTATGGGTTTCCTGCTTACAGTTTTAGGGGAGCATCCTGAACCTGCACATATTTTATGAGTTGATAATTAGTTTTACTTTGGAAGCACACATATAAAATTCTAGTACATATAGTAAAGTATTTAAAAATAATTTTAACATATTACAACAGATTGTCCAAAATTTTTAATTGTTTTAATATTTGGTTTACATGTGGTTTAGAACTATTTCACTAAACATTTATACATGCAAAAATCAATAATCATAAAATGTGCTGCCATAGATATATGACTTACATAGTATATAAATCAATATATGATTCAATAAATAATTTGAATCATCAATTGCACTACAATACATGGACAATCTGTAGGAGAGTAAATCATTTTTTCTATAATAGAATTATAAATCTAAGAAAATTTTAATGAGTGACAAAGCAATTTAGTGAGAACTAGTTTTCCAAATGCATCCTTTACATCTTTGTTCCTAAGGCTATAGATCAGTGGGTTCAGCATGGGAATCATTACTGTGTAAAAAACAGAAGCCACCTTTACTGTGAGCTTAGAAGTTTTAAGATTAGGAGCACAGTAAAGGAAAAGAATGGTTCCATGAAAGATGGTGATGGCAGCCAGGTGGGAAGCACAGGTGGAGAAGGTTTTTGAGCGCCCACTTGCAGAAGGCATCTTCATAACAGTGATGAAAATGAGTATATATGAAATAAGAATAATCATCAGGCTGCTTGTCTCATTGAATACAGCAATAGCAAAACACAGCATCTGGCTGATATAGGGGTCTGAGCAGGAGACAGAAATAATTACAGAGTGGTCACAGATAAAATTATTTATGATGCTAGATTCACAATAGGACAGTTCAAGAAGAAAATACATGAGTACCAGGGAACACACTACACCCCATGTGTATGACCCAGCCACCAGAATAGTGCAAAGCTTCTGAGACATAGTAATGGCATAGAGCAAGGGGTTATAAACTGCCACAAAACGGTCATAGGCCATCGCTGCTAACATGAAAGTTTCTGTCACTGCAAAAATGCAAGCAAAACAAAATTGCATGATGCAACCAGAGAAAGAGATGGTCCTGTCTTCCACAACCAAGTTCTCCAACAGCTTAGGTGTAACTACAGTGGAATAACAGAGGTCTACAAAGGACAAATGACTGAGGAAAAAGTACATGATTGTGTGGAGTTTTGGGTTGATCTTGATGATTATTATCATGCCCAAATTCCCTACCACCGTGACTGTATAGATGGACAAGAAAAACAGAAAGAGTGGAATCCGGAGTTCTGGGTATTCTGAGAAACCCAAGAGAATAAAAGTAGGTCTGCTGCTTTGATTTCCTTCAGATAACGTCATGATTCCTGCTGGATTAAAAAAAAAAAAAAAAAAAGCATTATTCCTGAAAAGCAGAACTGAATAGACAGGAGAAAGAGAAAGAGAGGAAAGAGGCTTCCTATGTCTCTGTGAAGAGTGATACAGAACAGTGATTCTCAAAATGTGGTCGCCAAACCAGCAGCACCATCACCACCCGCGAATTTTTGAAGATTGCTAATTCTCCAGCCTCATCATCAACCTCCTGAATCAAAACCTCTGAGATGAGGCCGACAATCTGTGGTTTAACCCACCTCCAGGAGATTTTGATGCATGCCAATGTGTGAGAACCACTGACGTACAAATATATATAGTAATCATTCTATTATTTAAATGTAGGTCTCATTAGTATTATTAACACAGAGTTGAACATATAAATTTGACAGAAAATACATTTTAAAAAATTAGGAAAAGGAGAGGAGGAAGCACAAGGTACCTCGTCATTGATCTAAGAATTATACTAAGGGTCAAGTAGATGGCTTGGCATTTTATTGGTAGAACATAAAATGTTAGTATTAATTGCATTTACATTTTATAACTTTTCTAGGTGTAGTACAAAATTAAATGACCATAAAGTATAAGAGTTGTAATAAAGCTTAAGATGTGTCTAACCCACGATGTCCACCTAATGCTTGATACTTTGCTACAGAATCTCATCAATGAGATGCTTATGTAGCCTCCATTAAAACCTCCATCAATGTGCACTGCCCCCGAGGGTATTTTTATGGATCTTGTAGTGACATTTTGCATAACTTTTATTATTTTATGAAATAAATTCAATCAAATAAATTTTCATTACCTGTTCATAAACGTGGTTTAGTTTGTCCCTTCTGAGATATAGATTATAGATAGATACATACAAAATATATGTTTTATATACTATGTTTTATATATTATATACTTTTATAATATATAAGAAGAAACGAATACTATAATTACTGACAATATTTTAATAAAAAACATATTCAATGATACAGTAAAAATTGGATATTGAAAATTATATATTTTTTTAACCAGTAAGAAATTGTCCTCCTTCATGATGAGACAAACCTGGGGAAGACAGGGATGCATGTGCAGGATGGCCATAAAATAAACAGCCTTGGTATGCAAAAGAAAGAATGAATAACACATGGACAGGAGGCTGTGGCAGAAATGCATCTGTGATTTCCTCTTCTTCTCAGCCTTTGCTACAGTGATGGCCAGGCTCCACACTCAGCCTCACGAGTTTCTACTATTCCATACTTTATAAATAATCCCAGACACACAGGATCCATCACGAGCATATTCTTTCTGGTAGCAGGTGGTCCTGGGTGGATACACTTTGATCATTCATTATTGTTCACACTATCTTAAGAAATGACTTCCCCTTTCAACATTTGTCCATAGTCCTAAAGCCTGTTACAGTGCTCAGGCTATTTGGAAAATGTATTAGGTCATAAACAAAACAATACTTAGAAAGAGACTAATGTTTAAGCCCTAGCAACATGAAATGGATTTCATAAACATCAATGGGTTAGAATTAGGCTTGTACTCAAACTAACAGTAAGTCTATGGGAGTTCAAAATCAACAGATATCCCATACGTTTTCAGGGATTTTTCTCCATTGTTCCTCAGTAGTACCACTGCTATAAGTTTCCGTAATACAAAATTTAATTCTAGTAAACATTTTAGGCATTGTTCCTGAAAATTAAAATGTCTCTGACCATAAAAAGAGACCTATTTTATTTTTAGAGTCATCTATATGAGGACCTCCATTTTTTTCCACCTGAATTGAAAGATAGAAAAAATAAATAAACTTACCTGAAACCAAAATTTCTTGATTAATTTACTGAGGATTTATTTTCATGATTAATGAACCTCAGATATTTTTCTTCTCTATAATCAAGCATTATTTAAGATAGCAGCAAGCTTCAGGTTTCTAACAAAGTAGAAGTACCTTTCAATGAGTGTGCTGCTAAGATGATAGCTTAATTTCAGGACATAGAAATTTCATAGCATACAAAGAACAAACTAAAAGCTGAATCCATAGTCAAAACTCTGCCAAACTCTTGGTTTTATATCTGCCTTCAGGCTATGGAGGTATAGACCCAGGAGAATTAAAATTAGAGTATTCCTCAGTTGGTATCAAAACATACAACAGGTTGTAACACTGTCTCCTGTATTATTATGATAGATGCATTTTCCTCTAAATCATTACACATAATTGCATCACTACGTTTATTCCATTAACCACCTGTAGGCATTGGCTTGTTGAAATAAAACATGTTCACCCAAGAAAAAATAACTATATAGTTTCAGAATAAGAAAAAACATAAGGAACGATTCAGTAATAACTAGTGTAACAGCATTTCAAATTCCACATTCAAATTTATAGTGGAGAAACCGTGCACATAACAGCAGCTTAAGCAAAGGATGAAAGTTACCATCTCTAGTGATATGATGTGGATATCATGTTTCCCCAACATGATGTGACAAGAAATACAGTTCACCTCTGTGATGTCCTTCCCCAAAACCCATAATCCCAGGTTAATACGAGAACATCACCAGGCAAACTCAGATGTGGGAACATTCTACGGGATGCATAGAGAGTACTCCTTCAGACTGTCAAAGTCAGCACAAACAAGAAAAGCCATTTGTATTTGTTAATCATAACTGCAATTTATAAAGCAACTCTATGTATTACCTCACTTGTTTGATGAAGTAAAAATGGCATTAAAATATAATGTTTTGACATAGAATATAATTTTTAATTACATTCTGGATTATTACACTCTGGAAGTTATTATAAGTATTCCAACCCTGCATTGAAAATTCAAGGCAGAAATTGAACCATTCCTCAGATCATTAACTCCCCAAATATTTGCACTCCTGTAGTGCTTCACATAATGAGGCATAATGAAAACTTTCATGAAAATGTAAGATAATTGTAAGTGAGAAAGATTGTTAATGAACTTGAAAATAGATTGAAAGTTTATAATCTCATGAACCAAAGAGTATGAAATAGTAACATTGCCAGAAATGGTTAAAATAGTAATTGAAGAAAAACCGATGCACCATGTTATAGTTAAAGGCACACCGTAATAATTTTTCTAAAAGTATGCACAGAAAATAAGGATGGATCTTAATTTTTTAGGCCTAATGTAATCTAGCGTCTGAAGTAGCATAAAAGTATTTGCAAAATAATATATATGTAATCTGTAGTATTTACATCAAAACTTACATGATTAAATATGTAAAATATAAATATGTTTATACATGGATTATCTATATATTATCTGTGTATATGAGCATGTATGTATACAATCTATCTGTAAATATGTGTATCTATCAATCTGCCTACAGAGTTAGAGATGCAGACAGATACTTTATGATCATAAAATTTCAGATAACTTATTAATCACAAAATGGATAGTATGCCAACATTTTTTTCTGTAATCAATCTTATTTTATTTATTTATTTATTTATTTTTATTTTTTTAACTATTCTTTTTTTTTATTTCAGGAAATTATGGGGGTACAAACATTTTGGTTACATGTTATGACTTTGCTACATCCCAACCATGATTTGAGACATGCCTTTTCCCTGCCTACAACACTCACCGCATCCATTAGTTCTGAGTTTACCGCCCCCAGCTCCCCTACCCACAAAGAATATTACTACTTTATGAGCAAGTTAGTGTTGATCAGTGCCAGTGTGATGTTGAGTACATGTGGTGCCTGTTCTTCCATTCTTGTGATACCTCACTTCGGAGGATGGGCTCAAGCTCTATCCAGGAAAATATAAAAGGAGCTAGATCATCATCATTTTTTATAATTGAGTAGTATTCCATTGTATACATTTTTAGTCATCAATTTCTCTATCAAAATAATTTGTGATTAATTAAATATAATCATCTTTGATAGATAACACATTTACCCAATGTGATTCAAAAGATAAGTTTTTAGAAAGTCTCCTACATGCTACTCTCTCTCCATTTATCAGTTTTTCCACCTGAGGTAACCACAGATACATCTATACATATTTGTTTATTAATTTGAATTCTCAAGGAATAGAAATGCATTCTATACTCATACATAACGCAGACACATGCACTTCTTATACAAATGGTGTCAAATTATGACTAGTGGGTAGCTACTGCTCAATTTTTTTTGCAAGATTCTATTTCAGAGATGTAAGTATATGCAAAATATAAGTATACATAAAAATGACCTAACATTTTTAATAGCTATATAATATAATTTTTTCAACAGTCTTTACTTTCTTAACAAACACAAATTAATGAATATTTAAGAGTCTCAACTCCTTTCTTGTTACAAATAATTCTTCAATGATATCCAAGTGTATATCTCTGTGTTTTTTCAAAATATATATTTTCAGAAACAGTATTGCTGGGTGATGCTATATATCTTTCTTAGGATAGATATTAGCAAATTACTATCTAAAGTAATGTATAAGGGTCATTGAAGATGCATGTTACAGATCCCCCTTCAAGGAAAACTTGTTCTTCCAGTTGTCACCTTCTTCAAGATTGTGCTCAGCTCCATGGAGCCACCATGCCTGCTTGACTGATTACACATGTGTATAAAAGTCTGTCCCAAGGGGATGGATTCAGAGACTGTATGTCGTGTGTGTGCCAAAGTTCCCATGGGATAGGACAGGGCTTTGGTGGATTCTTCACAGTCTGCACCATCCTTGTCCTTTTCTTTCCTCCCACAGCTGTTTATCCCTAAAAAATACCCTTCACACCAAACTCTGTCTCAAGATCTGAGACCAGGGAACGTAACGGCCACACTTTTTTAAAAATGTAGATTTTGTAAGTGTTGCCAAAACATCTACTTTTTCTCAAATTCTTTTTGATTATTTGAATTGAAGGGTATCTTAAATGCAATGAAGTGAACAAGTAAGAGTTCAATTGAATGAATTCAAGTGAACAAACTAGTACACATATCAATGATTTCAAAATTTTAATTATTACCAAAGTATTACCAAGAAGTATACATTTTGCTCTTTCTCAGTCAATAACCTTCAAAGATAACAACTATTTGCACAATAAACTAATTTTGTTTATTTATAAACTTTATATTAATAAACAATTTGATTTATATACTTTGATATTTTCCTTTTGTTGTCTAACATTATGGCTTTAAAATTCCATGATGTTGATGTGAGTATTGGTAGGTAAGTTTTTTTTTTAATTTCTATACAGTATTCATTGGAATAAATATTTTTAAAAAATTCAATTTTATGGACATATGAGGTTTTTTTTCAGTTTGAGGCAATTAGAAATGGTGTTATTGTGAAAATACTTGTATCTATCTTTAGTGAAAATACATATTTTTATTGGATATATAACAAGAAATGGAATTAAGAGCTCATACTTCCAAAGAGTTTCTCAAAGTATTGGTCAACTTTCCACTGACAGTTAGCATTTGTGAAAATTTGTTTAATCTACATTCTTGCTAACTCTTGAATTTAGTGATTAAATTTTTTTGAAATTTTTATTAGGTTACTTGCTAATGTTTCTTGAATATTTTTATACTTTATGGTTAGTTGGAAATCTTTATATGCAATATTATTACACGTGTTTTTCATGTACATTCCAAAAATGTTTTCTCATCCATCCATGGGTTGGTTCCCATAGTTGCAGAGCCTGAGGCAAGGAGTTTATTTGGAAGATGATGCTGTGAAGGCCCAGGAGCTCAAGGAAAGACAACATTAATGCGCAGGTTACCTTTGTGGGCAACTGGGTCTCAGTCCCACTGGAGACCTCAGGAAGACTGAGTAGAACCTAATTCAGTCTTTTCCCAATAAGTGATGAGGAAGTCTGAGTATTTATGCACCTACTACAATCTAGTATAGGTGACTGGAAATAATTTCCTGGCACATTCAAGCTGTCCAATCCATGGACTGAACACACTTCTACTACCAGAAATAAAGCCATGAGGTAGCAAGTGATGGATATTTTCACTAAGACACCATCTGAAAAAAGAAAAATAATAAGAAGAAAAGAAGAAGAAAATAGAAGGATTGATAAAATAAATGGCAAGGATAGAATGGAGGGGATCAACAAATACAAAATGGTTTATTGGATCAAACTGACAAATTGATTAGTTTCTCCTATATCTAATCAAGAAAAAAAGGGAGAAAAAGCAAAAGTAACCACCAGCAATGAAAAGCAAGCATCATTATATATCCTGCCACCTTTAGAAAAAGAGTACTATAAAAAATATTGTGACAATAACTTTGAAAACATAGCTAGAGTGAATGAATTCTAAGACAAATTAGACAATAAAAAATGATATAGAAAACTATTGGGCATTTCTGAACGGAAGAGTGGAATAAATGAATTTCATTCTAAAGAATCACAATGGATAATCTATGATTAATGGCTTTCATAAGTATCCTAGTACATTTTGTGTTGCCATAATACAAACAGACTGAGTAATTTGTAAGGAAAAGAAATTTATCTGTCACAGTTCTGGAGGCTGAGAAGTTCGATATAAAAGTGCCAACACCCAGTGAGTAACTTCTGCACCACCCCACAGCTGAAGATGGAAGAAAAAGAACCAGAGAGCATGGGCACAAGACAAGGAGGGGGCCAAACTCATCCTTTTTACCACAACCCACTCCCTAGATAACTAAACCACTCTCATGATAATGGCATTAATCCATTCATGAGAGCAGAGCCCTCAATACCTAATCACCTCTAAAAGGTCTGGCCTCTCAATGTTGTTACCTTGGTGATTAAGTTTCCAACACATGAACATTGAGGGACACATTCAAGCCATAGCAATAAGGTTAAGAAATTTAAAAGGTATATTAACTTTGTATTAACTGCTTAATATCAACTTAATGACAATGATAAGTCAAAAAGCAGAGACCTGGAGATCAATTTTGGAGATAGAAAGAATATGACTTACTGGTTTGTGAGGCTCTGGAATAAATAAATAACATTTTCTTCTTTGTTTAAGCAACTGAGCACATGTGGACTGTGGACCCCATTCACTGACACGGAAGAGTGGTGAAAGGAATGTTTATTGTGAAAATGGGTCATCACAACTCAGATTTCATTAGTCTTGATTTTTTATAACTCACTAATGGAAATAAGTGTTGTTAGAAATAAATTGAACTTTTCTTGATATTCAGCCTTACTTCAACAAATTTTATGGAACTATTTTACACTGACACTCCAAAAATGAGTGACGCATACTGGCTAATATTTTCAGCATCTACTTGCTTGAAGATGGCTGATATTTTTCATACTATATACCCCAAGGCTCTCATTTTATCTGAAATAAAGGTTTAAGGTCAAATAAAAAAGTGTGCTATACAGAACTTGCTGAGTCAAAACAAGTGATTATGAGAACTTGAGTATGTATCCATGAACTGCCTAAATACAATTATCATCTGTGTTTGCAGCAGCTTTTAAGAACAGCTTAAAGTTAAATCATAAGTAGTGAATCCCTAAATATAAATATCTTGCTTGTCCTGACTTCCACAATGTCCAGTGGGATGATTCTGAAATATATTTCTCTATGAAACCTCCTGAGAAGAAGAAATTCAGATCGCATTATAACTATATTAAGCTACAGATGATTTTAAGACAATCTGAATACTGAAAACCATGGCATGTATAATATTAAATTGATTAAAACAGAATCATATACTTATTTAAAATTATGGCAAAATGTCATAAACAATGTACATGAAAAAGTTATACATAGTACATAAATGCATACATGTTTTAGAATTATTATGAGTGAGAACAAAGTCTGGAGTTGATTAACCTCCTGACTGTCTCTTTCACGTCCTTGTTTCTAAGGCTGTAGATAAGGGGATTCAGCATGGGGATCACAACAGTAAAACACACAGTGGCCACCTTGACCAGGAGCCACGAGCTGTTGGAGTTGGGCACACAGTAGAGAAGGAGGATGATCCCATGGAAAATGGTGATGGCAGTCAGGTGGGAGGCACAGGTGGAGAAGGCCTTCTGCAGTCCACCTGTAGTAGGCATCTTGATGATAGTGACAACTATGAAGATGTAGGAGGCAAGGATGACCAGGAGGCTGCAAGCCTCACTGAAAATAGAAATGGCTAAACAGGCCATCTGGCTGAAGGTGGGGTCAGAGCAGGCCAGAGAGAGGATGGCAGAATACTCACAGCCAAAATGATTTATGACATT
>CAUYRT010054962.1:0-42406 GCA_963574885.1 Lepilemur ruficaudatus
AAAAAATGTGTGTAAAGACACCTAACATAGATTTCTTCAATGATTACCCTACATTTCTTTTACAAGCAGACATAAAATTTACTTCTTACTTGCCAACATTCAGAGGGAGAGAAAACTTAAATATTAATATGCCTCTTTAAATGTATCACCTTTGTCTTATTCTACCTGAGTAAATACTTCAAAAGGCTCAGTGTAGTATAGATATACATACATACATACATGTGTATATATATGCATCTATATACATATAAATTGCTTGGCTTCCTAATTTTTATGTTTTTATTTGGACATTAGACTCATTTAAAAATCCTTACTCATTTTAATTTTTCTCTATCTTATTGAACATTTGACCTAAAAATAGAATATCATTTGAGATGAACTTACAGCAAAAATTTAAAGAGACTAGAAAAGGAAATTTGAGAAATTTGGCTCGTTTAGACAATTTTCATAAGTTGCTTAGAAATTCAGAATATCTTCAAACAAAGTGTGGGGTAAAATTCAGTTTTATTACTGCCAGAGTTGGGTGGGGGTGTGTGTGTAAGCTGAGGTATATCTTTAGCATCTGTGATATAATGTTTTAAGATCATTTTGATTTACATATGGACAAATTTAGTCTCTCCTCTTTTCCTAAAAATATCCCTGAAGCAATAATATCGCCATGTCCATATTGGGTAGTTAACACAGTTTGGTTTTTTTTGGTTTGTTTTTAGTTTTATGTATGTGCCTGAATATTAATATGATCAATAGTTTAATCAGAAAACAATTAGTTAATTTACTTTACAATTCATGGCTTAGTTTTCCACCTTACAGGATGATAAGACTATCCTTTTTATTTTTGATATTAATATTAGTAGTTCTGTTTTCCTGAAGCTAATGAGGTAGGGTGTTATTCACATCATTAGTGGCAATAAATAAATTTATAATAAATACCACTTTATATTTCCCTAGCAATTTTTCAAAGTGTTCACAGTGCCTAGAACACAATAGTTGTTTGATAATAGTTAACTTCCTTCATTTTTTATTTAAAAAAATAAATGTATTTCACTTATAGAGCATAACCACAAATTTGGACAAAAGAGAAAAAAAAACTTTACTCCCACAAACCCAATATAATCACTGTTGACATTTTGTGATATTTCCTTTCATCATTCTTCTGTATATGGCTTTCTACTTTTACATAGCTATGAATAGTTCGAGTAGTTGCAACTACAGTTTCACATCCTGTTTATTTTCCTTTAATGTACATAGGTATTTGTATTATATAGACTTTCACCACCATCATTTTAAGAGCTGTGCAGTAGTCTACTGGGTGACAGTTTACTTAAGTATTCTTCATTTTCCTCATTTTTTCCATCAGTTCTTTATATAATAAATATATTTCTTTTTATGTATGTTACATTCTGCTATAATTACTTTTGCCTATGCTGTTTAGCCTTTTTCTTTTCATACTTTTCTTTAAAATAGCCACATTAGTGATATTAATTAGGTAAGGGCTAGATGGGTGTACCTTGAAACGTTAAACCTCTTTCTCTAGGGAATTACTCTTGCTTGTAAACTTGGAAAGTCTTTTCTTTGATTATAGAAAGTTTCTATTAATATGTGGTTTCAAAAATTTTGTCTGGAATTAATTTAGAAGTATGGTTTGAAATAAGGGTCTAAAATGAGATTTTTTTTTTCTTTCCAAATTACTAACCAGTTGGTCCAACATTATTTGTGGCATGGTCCTGTACAATCTTTTCCATTGATTTGTGATTCCTTTTAAATCACCTCTTTATTTATTTATTTATTTATTTATTTATTTATTTATTTATTTTATTTATTTTATTTATTTATTTTTTTAAGAGACAGGGTTTCACTCTGTCACCCAGGCTAGAAACCAGTGGCCCAATCATAGCTCACTGTAACCTTGAACTCCTGGGCTCAAGTCCTTCATTTCTTAATGAATAATTTCTGTCTTTACAAATGGTGCCTTAAGTTTCTTGATTTTGCACTATATCTTTAGCAGCAAACATTTATTTAGCACTTATTGCTTGGTGTATATGTACATCTTTACATATTAATCTATCTTTCTCAAATATAAAATATAACTTTTATTAAATTCTTTAAATTACCTCTCCTGCCCTTTTATTCTACCTTCAAAGAGTACGATGCTGGATGAAGCATGAGTGATGTTAACTAAGGAAATGGGCAGTGTCTTTTATCCATCTTTTATTCAATCATTGTTTAAATTTCATTTTCAGAGGAAGTAATATTATTTAGTTAATATGCAGTTTGGAGATGTTTCCCTGCCTTTTTTTTTTTTTTTTTTTATTGGGGGAAAAACTACAAAGCATTTACAGTATAATGTTTACAGTCACAATTTATAAAATACTCCTTTGGATTTGTAGAGGCCTCATGTATACCAGAGGTGACTGGAAGTATCCAGCCATTGTTAATATAAGGAGAACAGGTATATGGCTGGAGACTTTGTGGACAGCTCTTGTATATCTTATCTGGGTTTCCCTCAGCATCTCAGATTGCTATTATTCAGTTTCCTTTGTTGATTTGTCTTCTTGCTTCATTTTAGCTATGGGAATTTCCGAAGGTTTCATGCATGTTATTCTCTTTCTGTGACATTTTTTCTTAAGACCTCAGCTTTGAAGACTGTGCTATTGATTACAAATTATAATTTAAGATCCATCTGGCCTCCTGGATGTGGTCAATTTTTCTTTACTATCTTTTTATATCTTCACGTGGTTGTTTCAATATCACCTTAGTTTCAATAAGTTTACCACTGCTTTCATTATGACTTTTATCTATAAATTTTCTTTTCCTTCCTATTTCTCTATTTCAGTTAGTAAAACTACTGGCCTGCAAATAATAAAGATTTAAAATTAGCCTTGAAATAGTCTTGTTTTTATTATCCTCTTTCACTTTTATATTCAGTCAGTTAATCCCTGGTCTATATGCTATATGATTGTACATTTGAAAAATGCTTTATAGAAGTAAGGGTTTTATCAGAATGAATACAATTTATTACGTCGTATGCCCTTCTTTGCATTTATATTTCTGCCACCGAAGATCTCGCGCCTATTAATTCACTAGGCTATAGTCTTTTATCTGACTTCTGTGCTCAAATGTAGTCAATATAATCTAGGTTTGTCTTCCTTTAAAAGACCTAATTGACCTCAGTCCCATCTTCAATAATTTCCAGTACTCATCTCTACTTCTTAGCTTAGCTTTCAAAGATCAGTTTATCCAGAAAGTCTCCCCCTATTTTTCTAGAGCACCTTTCTCTTTCTTTTGAATCTATTATAAACTTTTCCATGTTTTGAGGCCATGAGAAAGTCTAAGCTCTTTTTCCCCGCAGCCTGTTGTTATTAATGCTCTTCTCTTTTGTGTGCTGTTAACAGAGAGAGAACACTCTCTAAGCCACACAGATAGGAGCTTAAACATCATCATCGTCACTTACTAATTGACTGATTAGCCCTGGATAAGGTACTTAAACCGTGAACTTCAATTTCTTCATTTATTAAAAGGTGATAATTATATCTACCTCATAGAATTGTTGTAGGGATTAATGTTCATGTATATAAACAAGATGCTGCTCTTTAGAATATTTGCTGTAATTATTCTCTACTGAAAAACTTAATGCTTTCTTTTCTGTATACTATTTTTCATATTTATTAAGAATTTCTTGTCAGTTTGACTTGCCAATGCTTTAAACTTAAAAAATGGTATTTTACAATTCTCTTCTATCTCACTGAACATTGATCCATCATGATGTGGAAAATATAAAAAGGCAATACAACTCAAATTGCATGGGTTCACCTTGTAGCTTTACTACTTAACAGCCATATAACATTGGGGAGGTTATATAAATTCCCTGTGCCATAGTTACTTTATTTGTAAAATAGAAATAATAAATTTCATAATGCAAGGATTGTTGTGAAGATTAATCAATATGTGTAAAGCACCTATAAAAGTACTGGTTATGTGGAAATTGCAATGTAAGTGTCAACACAGTATCATAGAAAAAAGTAATCCATAAAGTTAGCATGAGCTGCTTGAATAAATTTTTTCTATAATAATGTTATACATTTATTTTATAAATAGTTTTATAATGAGTTAGCATACATATCTGTATCTATATATATTTTAAATTTATTAAATCTATGATTAAATGTGTTAAAGAAGCAGTAAGCATACAAAGAATAAGAGGGCTTCCAAAAGTCAGACTGGTAAAATATGAGTGAAAAGCATCATGCAGAATCCTCCAGTGTATTACTATAAAAGACCCAAGAAATAATAAAATTCCTGTGTATGGTACCTACAGAAAAGCAGAAATTTGTTTGTTGACCACATTAATAAACAAAAAAGTTGTGTTGATGTAAACTGTGAAAGGCTAAAAATTCTAGCTGCATTCTACTGCTACTAGCTAATGTGTACATCACACATATGCACAACTTACCACTAGTGTTTCAAGAAACTAATAAGGAACTAGAAGTAAAATAAATAGAAACCCGTAGGAACCTAGAAACCTTTCAGTTCTATAAACATTATACCGTTTATCTAGTTAAAAATGTTGATGTTCAAATAGATAAAACTACAATTTTTTTGTGACTATCAAGAATACCCTACCATAGAAACTTGTATGTTTTGATTTTATGAAATCTGCACATCAAAGTTCCTAGAGTACAGATTTATTCTTGTTATTTTATAGATTCAGAAATTGAGGCTCAGAAAGTTCCATAATTTGCCTAAAATTATATAACTATTTTATATAACAATTCCTAACTAATATGAGCTTTTAATTATATTACTGGGCTCAAAGAGAATTTAAAAAAATTGCTTGTTTCTTCACAGAGCTTCCAATTGATTAATAGACTTTTAAATGAGTTTTCACAGTTTTCAGAAGTATGTTGAACATGTGTGAATTTTCCTAACTCTACCAAAAGTTCATGGATAATGATCTTGAACATTAATTTTAATGCTGACTTAAATAAAACCCATTAGCTAAATAGATATTATTGAATTTTGATCTTCCACTGCAATTTGTTTCCCTGGGGAAAAAATGAAATTGTTAAAGAACTTTAATTGCTTCCTCAAAACTTACATTTGTATGGTTTGAAATTAATAACAATATTTAAAATGCCCTTTCTAATATGATCAAATAATATTTGAGGAATTTGTTAAATTTGTGTGTAATTACTCATTGCAGTTAGCCTTCCTGACTAACATACCACCCCAAAACTTGGCTTAAAACAATAATTTATTATTTCTTATGATTTTGTGAGTTAATGGAGTTTCTTCTGATGTTCCCATGTGGGCTTACTCATGTGGTAGACTGGAGGGTCAGCTGGGACTGCTGATATGGCTGGGCCTCTCTTCTTCTCTCAAGATGGCCCTACCAGGTCTTTCATGTGGCATCAGCAACATCCCAGAAGACAACCACCCAAGCACTTGTCAAAAACCTCTGTTGGTCAATTGGTGTCACTTAGGCTGATGTCCAATTGCCTAATTCAAGTCTTGTTTGTCCAGTCCAGAGTCAGTATGGGAAGTCATTTTATCAAAAAGACATGTGCACTTGAATGTTTATTGCAGCACAATTCACAATAACAAAGATGTGGAATCAACCTATGTGCCCATCAATTCATGAGTTGATTAAAAAAATATGGTACATGTATACTACGGAATACCACTCAGCCACAAAGAAGGATGAATTAAGTCTTTTTGCAACAATTTGCATGGATTGGAGACCATTATCCTAAGTAAATTATCTAAGGAATGAAAAAACAAACATCACATATACTCTCTATTAAACTGGAACCAACACATAAGCACACATAAGCACAGAGGGAAGTAGAACTCCGTGGAAATCCAGCAGGGAGGATGGGGGGTGGGGATGGGTGAATACCTACCAAGTGGGTACAACGAACACTATCACTTATAACTCTCATTCAAGCATAACAAAATTGATATATGTAACCAAAATCATTTGTAGCCCTATAATATTTTGAAATAAAAAAGAAATGAAATTAGGTTCACATTTGATATAGAATATATTTAATAATACTTTATTTTTTATTCATAGTACCTAGGTAGACGCTTAACATGCTATACATACTCCAAATTTTTTATTTGAACTACATTTGTTTTGGAGCCTTAATCTTCTTATGTATCAATCAGTCTGTGGAATAAATTATACAATTTAGATGACACATCATTCTGTTAAGTCACTAGACTATTCTCATTTGCTCTGAAATAGTAATTCAATAAATAGTGCCCTAGTGAGCAAGCAGAATCCTTCTAAATATTCAATTTATTTGTTTGCAGAATTCAATCCAAAGGAGAAATTGTTATGTGCTAAAACCTCATAGTAAAATTCTAATGTAATTATAGAATATTAAATATCAATTTCTCATAGAATTTTAGAACCAAAAGTTACCTTAGAGATTACATAATTCAAAATCCCTTGAATGTCAAATGATAAAGCCAAAGACCAAATTCGCTTGCTAACTTAATTTAGAATATATTAGATATAGAATAAATTAGAAAACATTATAAACTGTAAAATATCATATAAAATTGAAATGATATAATTATTATTTCTGAAATTCACCCAAAAAGTCAGTGTATGTCATGACTAATATATTTGTCATCTCCTGGTCCAAAGTTCTTAGTCTTATGACAAACTGAATCTTTTCTGCCAAACAAAAAATTGAGATCGATATCTAAACATAAGTTTTAAAATAATTACCAGATTTTAGAACTCACCTATTGTGGTATATTTTTATAGTAATATGCCTCAATGTCATGTCCATAGTAGTAGCTGAATCAAGGAAGTGATAATTATGAGAAGAGTAAACAAAAAGATTATTAGTAGAAATCTCAAATTAACAGGAACATACTTTATGCCAAGTAGCATTGTTAAAAAATTTTTCATACATTTTTCGTGTAATTCACAAATCCATCCTGAGAGATAATTATTAAGTTCCCTCTTTTTATAAATAAAATGTAGCTTTCCCAATGCAATAAAGCTAAGAAGTGGCAGAACCTAGATTTGAACCTGGTGCGATGTGCTATCAGTCACTTTGTAGAGTATCACCCAGATTCAAAATATTTTCCTCTATTTATTTTTCTTCATATATGGGTTAAAACATATAAAAGTAGCACTAAAAAGTAGTCTACATATAGTAAATATAAGAAGTGAAATTAGGTTCACATTTGATTAAAATTTATAAATAATATTTTATTCATCTTTTAGACATAGTATCTAGATAAAAGTCTAATATACTGTACATACTCAACTTCTACTCATTGTGTAACAATGCAGGAGAGAAAAAACTTGGAGAATGGAAAAAAATTTGTAAAGAGAGTGGAGGACAGTGATTTAGAAAATACTTGAAGCAGTTTCCATAATTCACTATTGAAACCACTTCTCCTATAAATTTTCAATTGTAGGGACAACTCAGTAAGAGATGAATATTTGATTTAAGAAATGAAGAATTAAATCATCCACACAAAATCGGATATCTTTTTTTAAAAAGCAAAAACAAGCTAAATATAAAAACAAAGAATTTTTTAGTAACAGTAACCAAATACAATTATAGCCTAAACTTATTGCAAGAAATTTAAAAATGTATGGGCAAAGAAAAACACAGAAGATATTGAAATGAAGCAGCAAAATCTTGAAAATTATTTTTACTGCTCCAAACCTAGTGAGACGTCAACTGAGCTTAGGTTTTTTGGTTCCTTCTTTTATAATGGAGCAAAATGAGAATGAATGCCTTTGGGGGGAAAATGAGAGAAGTAGGGGAAGTGTTCAGTGGGAATGACTATCTCTGATATAAGCCAAGACTGTGGGGTTACTGTATGAATTGAATAAGCCTTGAGTATCCCTCTTGGGAATGGGATACATCTTTAAGTGCTATGACTTGTAGTATATAAACCCTAACAACTTCTATGAAGAGGTATAAAAGCACAATTATCCTATTAAAGGACCTAGATTTCTTGATTTGATTTAATATCCCAACCTTCACTTGGCTATAGAAAGATTAATAAATTATGAAAAGCCCAGGTCTAAATTTTAGCTTACATGGCTAAGATGGATAGTTAGATAATACAACAAATCTACAACAGTATAATCTACCCAAAAGAGATATCTGAGCAGATTTTCTGAAGATAGTATAATGAAAACATTTGGAGGGGAGAGGAAAAACAAAAGTTGAGTATAAAAATAAAGATTCATTCTTAGCTAGAAAATAAGAAAATAGACAAAGGGAAAATATCACAGCTGTTTTGCTCTGTAAAACCACCTCATACAATTACAATTTTTTTTTGTTAAATGTAAGCCATTAAACAAAAAGATAACAGGACTTCCATTTGGCACTGTTGTGGATTGACTACTATGAAAAATACCCTCAAACAAAACTATTATCCTGTATAAAGCAGTATATCTATGCCCTGACAGGAAGTCTAGTACCCTCCCCCACAAACAAACAAACAAACAAACAATAGTTGACCTGGAAGAGAATAGTAAGCATTAAACAAACACTAAGCCATTTTGTTTGGTTGGTTTTTGAAGTAAATACACTGCTTATAGAACCTAAACCTTAGCAAGGGATGGGTGTTTTTGCTGAAGTTGAGACACTCGGGGTAAGCCAGTAACCTGGAAGATTCTTGAATGGCCCCAAGTTAATAGTATTCTTTGGTTCATGGAGAAACAAATACTCTCTGAAGAAAAGTAACTCCAAATTTGGCTCTAAAGTTTTTCACAGATAAAGATGTACTAAATTCATCTTAAAATCAAAGATCACCTGGTCCTCCAAGAAGTTAGCCACCGTAAGAGCCAATAGAAACAAGATTCAGAAGTTTTAGTTTTCAATCCCAAAGAACTTTAGATATTGGAACAACCAGGAATGGTATAGAAAATTTCCACATTCAGCTGCCAGCTAGAAATAAAAGCAATCTAGGAGAGAAGAATGAATGAGTGATAAAGATTTTGTTTTTCTAGAAAATTATCCAGGGTTAAAGAAAAGCGTAAGAAATAAACAGTATAGAAAGAGGGAATAAATAAATAGGGCTGGGATAGAAATTGGAGAAATAATCAGGAGAGTATAGTGTTGATGAAATCAAGTAGGGAATTTCAAGTGGTCAATAGTGTCATGAAATAAAAACTCAAAAACATAGACAGGCCACTGAGTTCAATACTGAAGTCAGTTTAACCTTCCCCTCTCTTCTGACTGGCCTTTGCAGAGGCTCTTGTAATTGTCAACAAAAAGCAGTCACAGAAGAAAAGTGTGAGTGTGGGGAATCATTGAATTGTCCTCTTCAAAACTACTGATAGCAGGAGAAAAACATGTGAAAGATTATCCAAATGTAGGCCATTAGAGGAAATTTTGATGTCATTTAGGCATCATGTTGCTTTGCTTTGTTAGCATGATTTTTTGCCATTTGTCCTATAATCTCTTTTTAAGGCCATTTTATATATATATATGTGTATATATATGTATACACACACAAAATTGCATATATATCCTTTCAGAATTTTACATATATATAAACTTTATATGTGTGTGTGTGTGTATATATATATATATATATATTCCCAAAGGATGGTTGTGGCTTTACTGATTGCTTATAAAGTAGTTGCCATGACAACCAGAAACTATCAACACAGACGTCTTTTTGTTTTGGAAGTCCATTTAGGCTAGGCATGGTGGCTCACGCCTGTAATCCTAGCACTCTGGGTGGCCCAGGAGGGTGGATCTCTCAAGGTCAGGAGTTCAAAACCAGCCTGAGCAAGTGCGAGACCCCTGTCTCTACTAAAAATAGAAAGAAATTAATTGGTCAACTAAAAAAATATATAGAAAAAATTAGCCGGGTGTTGTGGTACATGCCTGTAGTCCTAGCTACTCGGAAGGCTGAGGCAGGAGGATTGCTTGAGCTCAGGAGTTTGAGGTTGCTGTGAGCTAGGCTGACGCCACGGCACTCTAGCCCTGGCAACAGAGCAAGACTTTGTCTCAAAAAAAAAAAAAAAAGTCCATTTAATGTAGAAAATCAATTCTGTAGTTTCTGAAGAAAATTTTCATTGACATTTCACATTGCTGACTTTTTTTTTTTAACCTCTTTTCATTCAGGTGATTTCTCAGACTCTCTTATTTCAAAACTCGTGAAATGAAATAGTTGTGTAAGCTGGATGCAAACTTTTCTAAAACTAAAAGGAGAATTAACAAGAAAATAAAATTCAGCTGAGAGTATAGTTTGAAGCATTATTAAGGTACCTACAGAATTTGGTATTCCTCAGACAAAACATGAGATTGTTTTAGTGGCTCATACCCTGACAAAAAATTGAAGAAAAATATATTTTGCCAATCTGTTACCTTTAAATATCATTTCTGGAATATGAATGAATTTTAAATATACAACATTTGAAATATTAAGGACACTCTGTGAAGAATTATTAAGAGAATAAATGTTTCCCTTAAGTGCAGAGCTATCTAAATCAATCACCAGGACTAAACCTAAACCTTTCTTTCATGTTTCTAAGCAAGCAATTCAGGAGACAAAAAATGACAGCTTTAATTTAATATTGTGACAGAAGAATTCATCTAAAAAAATGTAGACTTCTATGGGACCTACATTTCCTATACTGCCTTTCCAAGTGTTTGCTCTTTTAACATTTGAGATTGCAAGTCTAAATTTTGTTTTAATACCTACTGAACAAGCAAAACTCCCATGGTACTAAACCACATCAGATAATTAATAAATATTTCTAATTATTAATGTACAGCAATGTCACTGCTGAGATGCACATTATTCTTTTCAAGTTGTTAGAACTAAATTTTAGGACGTAGTCTCAAAGAACATTGCTAGACATTTTAATTTAAATATTTTAATAAAAGCTTGCACTTATTTTATCTGTTCAATAAATGTTTCAGTATCTCTTGTGTGTCAGGCAACATGATAAATATCTTTGATCGAAAAGAACACAGCCAAAGCCCTTGCTTTAATGGAATTTAAATTCTAACCAATAGAAAATTATAAGTATTTTTTAGATTTCCAAAGTTGTTTGAAGTTTGTAGATAATATTAACAGCATGAGAGAATGAATGAGTATATGTATATATGGATATGTATTCAGATGATGAGGTATCATTATACCACCAACCTGAAAACATTATCTCTCTTTCAGCATTTCGCTATACTCTACAATCTATTTAAAGTTAACTGGTGGACAATTATTTATTTAATGTCCTTTATGATCAAAAAAACTGTAGTAAGCACTACAAGCACCATTAAAAGAAAGAAAAATGCAGCTCTGGGGAGATAGAAAAGATATTATATATGCATGGGTAATATAAATACCAGTGGTCAACAGAATTTAAAGAGGAGAGAGCTTGGTTTTACCTGGGGTGATCAGAAACAGTTTAAAAAAAAGAAGCAGGATTTGATGCATCTCTTTAAGAATGAGTAGAATTTCAGTAGTTGGAGAGAAAAACAAGAACTGTAGGAGGGTGAAAAGGCAGAGGGATAGAAATTTACTGCCCCTGCCCTTACTATTCTTACATCTTACAGATGAGACAAAAATTAAACAGGCCAATTTTGCAACAGGAATTTTGTAAAATTACATTTTTCTTGAATATGTTTCAATTGACATATGATTTTAATCATAAATTTAAATAGCTTTAAAAGCTGTAACTTTTAAAGATATTTTTATTGCTATTATTGAATGGGATTGCAGTATCATGTTAGTAAACATGCCTAATGGAATTCAAATGCATTAGCAACTTGGCAATCACTATTATCTATTTTTAAAAATGACTATGCTTATATTTAACCATCAGAAATTGGAAATTTTTTTTCCTCCAGGAACTCAAATTTTCACTTCATTTTCCCTGCAGGATTTTAGATTAATATGACATAGCAAATTCTTGAAATTATTTTGTTGACTACCTTATCATAGTTCTTTTAAATTTTTTATGATCATTAGACTCTAAATGTTAATATTTATGAAATGAATAATCATTGAAATGATATTAGTATACAACTGATCAAAACTATATAAATTTAAATTTAAATTTTGATAAGTTAATAAGAAAATATTATTTGCAATACATTGTTAACGAGATGGAGGCTTTGTTTAGCTAATTTCAGCACCAAGGATAAATATTAACTTTTGCAAGGTAAAGATGAGTTTCAGTATTAATTGTATCCTTATTTTTTCTTTTTTGAAGATATAAATGCTCAGAATTATTTATATAAATAAGTAAATGAAAATTAAAGGAGTTTTGAAATATAAATGCCAGTTAATTCTTTGAAATCAGTGTTTTACATTAAAATTAGATAAGAAGTCATTTTATCAGAAAGACATCTACGCTTGAATGTTTATTGCAGTACAATATATTGCAAAGATGTGGAATCAACCTATATGCTCATCAGTTCATGAGTGGATTTAACAAAATATGATACACACACACACAAACATACCATGGAGTACTACTCAGCCATAAAAAGAAATGAATTAATGTCCTTCACAGCAATATGGATGGAACTGGAGACCATTATCCTAAGTGAAGTATCTCAGAAATGGAAAAACAAACACCACATGTACTCTAATCGATGGGCACACATGGGCACAGAAGGAAGCAATGATCACTGGAAATCAAGAAGAAGTGTGGGAGGAAAGGGGGAGGGGCAAAAACCTACCTAATGGATACAGTGAACACTGTTTGGGGGAAGGGCACACTAATAGCCCTGACTTAAGCATTATAAAAGCTGTCCAGGTAACACAAATATGTGTACCCCTTAATATTTTGAAATAAAAAAGTTTGTCTACATAAAAGAAATTTGATAGAGATCTATTATCAAGTCATTTTTAATCGTCAATCATCTTACACCCAGGGCTCATACAGTGAGATGTGCACTACAGAAAGACTCACAGTGATGAGAAGTAATGCATTTCTTTTAAAAAGTAAAAAAAAAAAAGTTGATTGTAAGAGAAAATTATCTGGGGAATGGTAAATAGTAAAAGAAAATCTACATCTCGATTATCTATGTTATCATGTGGACTAATTTTAGGAAATAGTGTAACTGTCAGTTGAGGTTCTGAAAACTGATTTCCTTAAAGCCCTGTACCAATACTCCTTGAAATACCTTTGTGAACCCACGGGTGCCCATAGTTGAGTGTGCTGACCATCAGATGAGTGTATTATGGCAACAGAGAGCCTTGGAGCAATGATAATTTCAAGAGAAAGTGAAGGGAAAACCTTAAAGTCTCTGAGGAATTGATTAAATAAAGTTCAGGCTGGGAGGAAGAGTAACTTATTAGGGAGCAGTGGAGGTTTAGGAGATGAGCAAGAATATTATGTACAGTATGAAGGAATTGTAAGAAGTTCTGTATCATCTGAGGTAGAGTGTGTAAGAAAGAGGGTGTTAATTAATGTGTCTAGAGGAATGTCTGGAGACCAGATGAAGATAAGCCTTGTCAGTCAGTCTATAAAGTACAGAATTACCCTGAGAACAATGCTAAACTACTAAAAGGTCTTTAACAGAGGAACCAGTTTTGTGGTTCTGTCTGTTTTTAAGACACTATAAGGGCAGTAAGGAAAATATATCCTAGATGAATATGAAAAAGCAGGAAGATCACTTAGCAGGTGCTTGGGATAAAAAGGGAAGAAATGATAATTGTTTGAAATGAGCTGATGGCAAAGAAAATGGAATGAATCAAGTTTGAGAAATATTAAGGATATAAAATTGATCAACTTGAGAATTCATAGTGGAAGGTGAAGAAAATTTATTTCTGTCACTGGATATGATTGAGAAATTAGAATGAGACCAGATACGGAGTTTTTCAATGTAAGTTGAGTAAATGGTGGCTCTATCCCCTGGTATTTAGAAAAATTTGAAACTTTTTAAGCAGTAGGAGTAAGACAATAGAAGTGACATTTTAGAAGCATTAGCGATATTAGAATACGCACTTAAATTGAATTAGAAGAATATGGAGGAAATGAGCATATTTTAAAGTGATAATAGCATGAATTATGGTACATGGATGGACTAAAAAGGACAGTTCTGATTCAGTAGGTGTTACAAAATAAAGCATGAAATGATATAATGAATTCAACCCTTCAGGAATTTATTTATTTTTTTTAATTATGAGTTGGTCACTGCATCTGTATAGAGCAATGAACAAGACACAGTCTGTAACCTAACAGAGTTTAAGATCTAGTGGAGAAGAAAGCAATGAAATATATATGTGCATATGTTTACAATGGTGATGTGTCTTATGAAAGAAAGATTAATGAATGTTTTTATTAGAACTGGTAACAAAAGGACTTAAATATTTTGGAGAAGAAAGCAATTAAGAAAGTAAAAGAATGAGATTTGTGGACTCAAAGTTGTCCTAAGTCATTTCAAATTTAAAAGGAGATATTAATAGTAGGAAAAGACACAGGGAAATTAAAAGGGGGATTATTTTAAAGGAAAAAAAAATGATGGGTTTAATTTTGTTCTGTGTGAGGTGATGTTAGTGGGTCAATGTGGAAATATTAATTAGATAACTGAGTATATAAGACTAGAATCTCATTTTGAATAGAATGAAGTTATATTCCAAATAAAGGATGCTGTACAAAACCAGAACATGCAAACTTTCAGAAAAACTATGAAACATTAAATTTGCAACAGAAATTACTTAAAAATAATTTAACAGTAAAATGCAGATATTGTAGTAGAAAGCACATTTCTCATGAATATTTAAGAAGTATTGTGTCTTTGCTTTATGTCTTCAAACATCTTATCCTCCCTTCCACTCTTTTCAGGACGTATTTACTCTCCTAAATATTAGGAATACTGTGGTAAACAAATGCATAATGGATACTAAAAATAAAAACTCATTTTTTTAAGACTTAAACTTTAAATCAGGAAATTAGGTAAACTTGGGAAGTTTAAAATATTTAGAAAGAAGAGTTAGAAGATAAAGTGAAAGACATCTACTTATGGCTAAGACACAGTAACTGCCCAGATTTACCTTTCTGCCGAAAACAATGTTTAAAAGCTTTAGAAATATATGCAAAAATGGTTTTCAGATATTGGAAATCAGACAATGTGGAACAGTGAATCCAAAAAGAGAGGGAAGTGGAATTCTCATACCCTGCTAGTGGGACTGTAAAGTAATACAGTCACTTTGTAAAACATTTTTAGCAATTCTTTGCATAGTAAAATGTAAACCTTCTGAATGATTTATCCATTCCAATCCTAAGTATTCATTCAAGATAAATAAAAACAAACACCCATATCAGATATGTAGAAAATTATTCATAACATGCTTATGCATAAGAGCCAAAAATTGAAAACAACCCAAATGCCCATCAACAGGTGAATGAATAAACAAATTGTGTTATATCCACACAATTGAATACTACTCAGCAATAAAATTATCTCTTCACAATTGTAGATGAATATCACAATAATTATCTCGGTAAAATAAGCCAAGAAAAAGATTCATATTGTGTGGTTTTATTTTTGTAAAATTATTTTCAAATGCAGACAATATATAGTTACAAAAAGCAGATCAGTGGTTGCATGGGGCTTGGACAGGGTGTAGGCAGGTAGAAACAGGAGGGAGGGCTTATCCATGGGCAAGAGGAAATGTTTGGGGGTGATAGATATACTCATTACTTTGATTACCACAGTGATTTCACAGAAGTATATGTATGCAAAATTTTGTTAAATTATACACTTTAAATACAAGATTTTATTGGGAGGCACTACATCTCTTGCCTTTATCATTCCTTTTGAGAATTCAAGACTTGCCATGATATACTTATTTAATAGTATATCAATTTAATAGTCTGTTTCCTCAATCCATAGATGCCTAGCCTCATTAAGTATTGCTATGAAACATGAGCAGAATACCAGTGTAGAAAGACCAAACCATTGAGTTACCTGTGAACCACTCTCTAGTAGAACCAAGCATGACTCACAGTCCTTCTTCATTTTGGCTATGGCCCTGTTCTTGAGATTACGTGGGAACGGTAGGGTATGTAAGATAATTCTCAAATTGTACTATCTTATTTGATCAATTGTTATAATAATTTGCTTAATATTTATATTGGTGTTCACTTGTAAGCTCTACAAAGACAGTGACAGTGATTTCTTTGTTTGCCATTGGTTTTACAGTTTTGTATACATCTGATGGACTGAAATAAATCTATAGTTGCAAAGAGAAAAAAACCATCAAATAAAGGGGTAAATTCTAGGCCATTTTAACAAGTGTAGCTCTATGATGAGCTACTGAAATTTTGACAGGATAATTTTTTTATGCAGGTAAGAAATGCAGTAGTTTTATTATTTCTGGTTACTTCCCATTAAATATCAATGTTGTCATCCACTCATAATTAAAATAAGCTTTCCTCTGTATTTCTGAATGCCCCCAATAGATGCCCTTTTGAGACCCACAGGAATGTGGGTCTAATCAGGGATGTAAGCCTAATCCACCTGAGAAAAAATACCTGTAGAATACACTTTTCAAGCCTCTTTAAAAAATTTGAAACATGTTTCCATCCGAATATTTGTTCAATAGCTAGAATTAAAGGTTTACTAAGGAAGCATTAAGATATTGCTTAGGCCCTTGAGATGTTCAATACAGTAGTAAATTCCCCATTGGAGCTGAGCCTGCCGAAAGTTATGCTTTGATCCTAGAGGCAACCTTCTTCTTTGTAACTTTATTTTTTCTGATTCCATGTTGTCTCACAGTTTGCAAAAGTTTCTGGAGAAACATCTTCAGTTCTTTAATAGACATGAATGAGCATTATATTGATGTGCCCTGGAAGAAATACTAACTCACCAGGTTTTCACCACCTGAGACTGGATAAGCTGATTCTTGTGTAGTCTCAACTAGAATTGTGATAAGTAAAGCATAAATATTTGAAGTATATTCTTCCTTTTGAAGAATAAGATTGTAATGATGCCATTGTTACTCAGTGAAGAAAAGATTGGATATAATATCCTCCAAGGAAACCCAATGATATTGAATATTCCCACCCCTTTGCTGATACCTGAACCTTATACTGTAATTGTCATTTACTGCCTGCTATTTCCTTGGTGAACCATTAATTTGTAGATTGGGACTGTGGGGATAGGAGCAGAAATTCCAACTAGGAAATGCAATAGAAGAATGAATGAGAAATCTAACTTTCAGTGAAGAATTTGACTCATACTTAAAAAATGTCTGATATTCCCAGTTAGTGCATTATATAATGAACATGGAATATCTGAGATAGAATCAATCCTTCATAGCTATAAAGAGGAAAAATAGCAGCATTTAATATATTATAGATTGTTTTACATGATTTATAATGTTTGTTTTCCTAAAAGTACCTATGGCATCAGAAATGAAAAATGCAAATTTATTTATGATATTACAAATTAATTCTTATTCTGTAAATAAATCTAAACATGTAAATAAAGAGTAATCAAGGAATTAATTCTATGTTCTCTTTATTTAGAACCTTGTCTTACTATGTAGCTGCATACTTTAAACAGCAGTTTTTAAAATAAAAGGACAATGCATTCATTATTCTGAATATAAAAATGATTCTGCCCAATAAAAAATACAGTCAAATATAAAGTAAGACTATAGTGTATCCTCCAAAATTATAATATTGTGATGAACATCTTGAAATTTTGATGCTCTCTTTACTATTTTCTTTAACCAGGGTTGTAATTTTCCTCCATATTATAGCAGACAGATGTAGCTGTTGAAAGAAGACTTGGAGAACACATTATGGCTTATCTAGCAACGTGTGCTAAGTGTTTCTTGGACTCTATTAGTGATTTCTGTATTCAGCATATAACTTTAGGGAGTATCATATTTTGCCTTTGAACAACATCGCAATTTTTTGAAGTATGCTCATTTTATAAAACTAAACAGCTGTTCCATCCAGGGGAATTGGGGATAAATGCGCACATGTTATCACTGGAAGTGGTTGATATAGTTTTAGATATTCATTTTTTCTGAAGAGATGCAAACTTTAATTTTAAGTCACGAATCTTTCCATCAAGCAATTTTATTGATGATATATTTTAAATGTATTCAATATGAACATTTACATCAAAACCGGCAAATAAATTTAAATATACTTATAGGTCAAAGTGAACATAAAAAAAGGAGAAAGTATCTGAGTTCTTTATGTATTATGACTATGACTTCCTGCTCTCTTGAAATATAGCAGAAAAAGGTAGCTGCTCCTTTAGGTGATAAGCACTGAAATTCAATTATATACTCTTGAATGTTTTATTAATAAAACCTTGGCCAAAATTATTTATATAGTTTTACTGTTACTAACCTATAGATTTGATCTGCAAATTGAAATTATATAAATTTGGATTGGAATATGGAGGGATTTCCCCCTGAACAAACGAAATAATATCCTGTGGTCAATATGTTATAATATTTATGTAATATTTGTTTAAAATAATTAAATTGTTATTACTGGAGATTTTGCCTCAAAAGTCACAACCGAATAACAACTGTGGACAGCAGTGACCATGACAGCTGTAGTTATTTTACTATTTCATTAGGGTATATTGGCATTCATAGAGTTTTCTTTATCATTTATTTGGAATTTTGGGGAATAAACACAGAGCCATGTGAAAGATAACCAGATATTCTGTTAGAAGTTTTCTAAAAAAATTAATAATACTGCTTGAGGAACAGAAAACATACCAAAAAATGATGCAAGAGAACGCTAATGTGAGTATACATTATTAGTAAGACAACTCATGATTTTGAATAAAATATAGTCTTCTGTTCCGGAAGTAGTGGATTTGTGGGTCAGGATGGTAGCTGGTTAATAGACACTTTGTTTACTTTTTTATTTCATCTCTAAAACTCCACTGTGCTCTTCAGTTGATCTAGATCCCCATAGTTCACTTTTGTTACTCCAACACTGTAGTCAACTTTCATTGCCTTTTGCTGTGCTTAAATTGTTTTTACTTAAAGAAACAAATATTTTTCTAAACTGTATGAGATAATATAATACAATGATATCAAACACATACAGCAGTTACCATGCCCTATACGTATATTTAAGTTTTACACATCATTATATATTTAATCTAGTTTTATTAGGGTTTCTATGATGTATTAGTACATTATTTCTAGAACTTAAGCTCTGTGAATTGTATTTTTTATATAATTTGTTCTGTTGTATTCAACGCATTATGTCTAGTTTCTAGAATATTACTTGTTACATATTAGGAAATCAGTATGTAGTTATTAAATAAATAATTAAATGAATGATTTTTTTTTTTTTGGAAGCATCATTTCTCAAGCCTTCTGGAATTTTCATTATTCTGGAAATCCACTTAATGTCCCTCACATATTTAGCACTCTGTTTTCAGAACCCCATGTTGTATTCCTTTTTGGTGTGGTCATCTTTCTTTCATTTCATTATGGCTCCTTATATAGTTTCTTGATGAAGACTGCAAAGAGGCCACATTTCAGACCTTATTCATTAGAGTAGGCTAGGCTGCTGTGTAATAACAAATGCCTGATAACAAATCATACAATATGACAACAAAAGTTAATTGTCGTAATTAGTAAAACATTAGACAGCCATAAGCTAATGCAAGAGGGAGTTAGAGGGGTGTCAGTGCTCTGTTCCAGACATTAAGGGATTTAGCCACCTGTCTCTATGGCACAGCTACCTTCAACATGTCACCTCCAAGGACACTGCGGAAGGGGATGGCAGGAGGTTTGGCTGATCACACAAGAAAATTTATAATTTTCTTCTTAAAAATAAGGCTTTATTCCTAAGCGTGGAAGTGTCATGCACATAATTATCAGTGCATTCCATTGGCCAGAAATCAATAACCTGCCCTTTTTTACTTTTGTTATTCTAAAGCTTATGTTGTCTGCAAATAGTATAGCTACATCTGCTTTCTTTTGACTTCCGTTTGCCTGGATGATAGTTTTCCATCCCTTGACCTTCAGCCGGAATGAATCTTTGTGGGTTAGATGAGTTTCCTGTATACAGCAGATACTGGGCTTGTGGATTTTTATCCACTCTGTCAGTCTATTTCTCTTCAGAGGACCGTTTAAGCCATTAACATTTGTTGAAAGGATTGAAATTTGAGGATGGTTTCCCTTCATATTGTTAGGTAAAGTCCAGTTGCTTTGTTTTACTCCTTGCGTCATCCTGCAGTTCAAGTTCGAGCCTTAAAACTCTTTGACGGTTTTACTTTGAAGAGTGCCTATTGCCCTGTTTGGTGTTAAAGGCCAGTCTAAGAACTTCCTGTAGGGCTGGTCTGGTCTTTGCAAATTCCATCAGAGAATGTTTGTCTGAGAAGGACTTTATTTCTCCCTCATAGATGAAGCTTAATTTTGCCAGATAAAGAATTCCAGGTTGGGCTTTATTCTGTTTTAGAAGATTAAGGATAGGCACCCAGTCCCTTCTGGCTTATAGGGTTTCAGATGAGAAATCTGCAGTTAATCTGACAGGCCTGCCTTTGAAGTTTATTTGTTGTTTTTGTCTGGCCACACGTAGGATTGCTTCTTTCGCATTTACTTTGGTCAGCCTAAAATCACGTGACGAGGTGATTGCCTTTTCACTTTGAGTCTCCCAGGAGTTCTATGTGCTTCTTGTACCTGAATATCAAGATTTCTGGCTAGGCCTGGCATGTTTTCCTCCAATATTTCATGAAATAAGTTTTCCACCCCTAGTGAATGGTCCTCAGCCCCCTCCGGCACCCCTATCAACCATAGGTTCGTTTTTTTTTTTATGTAATCCCATACTTCTTGTAAACTTTGGTCTTGTCTCTTGTTTCTGTGTTCCCTTTCTTCTTCTGATTTGTTTAGTGCATATGCATAATCTTCAAGCTCTTAATTACACTCTTCTGCATGATCCAATCTATTTTTAAGACAGTCCATTGAGTTTTGGAGTTCCTCGAATGTATCCTTCATTGCCAGAATTTCTGTTTGGTTTTTTTGACTAATTTCAATTTCTTTAGAGAACTTTTCATTCATTTCCTAAATCATTCTTGTGTTATCTCTATGTTGGGAATCAATTTTCTCTTCAATACCATTGAGTTTTATAACAATCCATATTCGGAAATCTTCCTCTGTCAGTATCATGTAGGTTGCTATCAGTTGGTGATGATTGAGAATTTATTTTTGGAGGCGATTTTTCTCTCTGATCCTTCATGTTTGCTGTGATCTTTTGCTGGTTTTTTCTCATGTGGGTTCTTTGTCAAGGACCAGTGTTGCTGGGACTGGATTATGAACCAAAATCTGATAGGCTGCTTCTATCTTCTTTCAGCCTCTGGCAAGGAAGAGGAAGAGAAGCGGAGGTAACAGTCTGACGGCCAGGTTACAGGATGAATAGCCTCTTTCTCAGCTCCGCCCAGGGGTGGAGTCAGTCCCTTCAGCCTGAAGCACCAGGCCTGAGTTGCAGGAGAGGGTGGGTGGTGCTGACTCCCTAGGTCACAAGTGGAGTGACAATCTCCCTGGCAATTCTGCCTTCACCAGCTGGTTTTTACTCTCTTGGAACAGAAGGAAGTCAGCTGGGTAGGGAGGGAAACCACCCAAGACCAGCCTGGCAAGTCAGCCGCGGCTGGCTGTCACCACGTTCCCCTAACCTCCCCTTCAAAGGCTGAACCCGAGCTGTGGGAATGGGAGGACCCGGTGCTGTGTTGGGGATTCAGACAGACTCTGTCTTTTTTTTTTTTTCTTTTTCCCCTCTTCCCCCAAACCTCTTTCAAATGCTGGACCTGCTCAACAAGTTTAGGACTGGTAGGGGGGCTGTGATTGCTGTCAGAGCAGCCTACAGTGTTTCCAGGCTAGGGGAGTCATCCCATCCCCTATTTAGTGTCTGCACTTAGAGTCAGCTCGCAGCGCAACTTCCTAACCGAGCTCTGAGCCCACAGCTTCCCGACCTGCCGAGTCTCAACTGTTCAGCTGCAGGGCAGCACGCTTGCTCTGTCTTTCCAGAGTCTGCCAAAACCTCAACAAGTTCCCAGGGCAGGGTCTCCTCCAAGGTATACACTCCCCGTCCTAGTCTTGGAAGCCTCCCAACGTGAGAAGGCACTCTCTGCACTCACTCCTGCAGAACTGGGGAGCGCCCACTCAGTTAGGGACCTCCCCCAGTGAGGGCTGACTCAGAGAAGTGCACTGGAGAGTTCAAAACATTTCCCGCTCCAGTTTCTGCTCCGCACAGCCTGTCTGCCTGCACTACCGCTTCCCGCCGACTTCAGCCACTTCCCTGCTTGCCTGGGTGTGGGGCACAGTGGGGGAAGGATAGTCCTCCTGGGAGTCAGAATGCCCTGGTGCAGTAGCTGGCCGGAGCGGGAGCTGGGCTCCCTCCCTAAGGCACACATCCTATTCTCTGGACTTCGCAAGAAATTTTACGATTCACCTCTGTTTTCCACCAGTGTCCAGTGTCCCACGCTGTTTCTCTGTAGGTACACGAAACTGGTCCTGTGGAAGTGGAGTTTACTTGCATGCAGTAGTCTGCCTATTTCATCACCGACTCTGAGAGCATAGAGCCAGGAGGCCACCCTAATTTGCCATTTTCCACAATCCTAATATTTCTTGATAACATTTTCTTCTCTTATGTTCTTTTTTTTCAAAGAAAAGTTGGAGTGAATTAGTTGTCACTACAGATGTGGCACAATCCCCAGAATTTATTTGAATTTATTTAGCCCTGCTTTATTTTTAAATACTACTATGACACTATTGAAATTATCACAGGATAATCAAGATAATTTTTATTTGAGGCTAAAAATCATTTATCTGTCTATCAATCTATTATCTGTGCTTTCCTATCTTATTGCAATTTAAAGTATGCTTTGGATCTTTTGTTTTAATGTCTTATTTAAATCTCATTCAAAATCTCACACTTTCTCTGCATATAATTTTCTTTAATGGAAATAAATTTCTATTTCTAAAATAATAAATATAATTAAGCATGTGGAATATATTTAGTAAGGATCTTTTAAAAATTATTTCATGACTTATGATGCATGTCACCTAAACATGTGATAGGAAATTATGGTGTGCATAATATGACATAGATTTTGTTATTTAAGCATTATGGTCAGCTTTCTATAGAACTTAGCTTTTAAAGCAAATTGGCATATGTTTCAATAAACATGTACTGATTTCTTTAAGAAGTGGTCAAATTGGAACTCGCGTTTCCCAGTTTCTTTTGTTTATTCACTGTTGCTATAGCTCAAATTAGTATTACTTTGACTGACTTTGAATTCATTCAGATTAAAATCTCTGCGTTTTTAAGGATTGTGGCAGATAAAGTATGTTAACTCATATTTAATCAACTTATCTTTTCAAAGGATTATAGATAACCTCAAACTATAAGTGATTGTCTAACTGTGGTCCCCAAGTAATACTGAGCTTCCATTATTTATTCTTTTTCTCTTTCTAGGTGATATATATACGCCACCCTATGTTTTATTTACATTTACTTATTTTTGGTGGATTCTCTCTCCTTATACTATCTTGCCAGCCAGACATTTATTTTTATATCCTTTCCTTATTCCTCTCTTGCTTAGCATCCTTTTCATAGACTTAATCACTTCCATGTATTATGTATTATATTGATCTAATTTTTTTTAAAACAATATTCAGTTAACATCATAACATGAAAATATTATTAAGGCATAAATTGAACAAGCAGACCATTTTAATATTTTATAGTTGTTTTAAGGAAAAGATTATCAATATTACAAAATTGAAACTCTCGTATTTTTTCCTTTGGTGATTTAGTACCCCTTGGAATATAGTTCTTTGCATTTGCCATATAACTTTCCTCTTTAAATGTTTTTATAAATGTTCTCTTCTTGAGAGCATAATTCAATAAGCTTTTTGAAACATGACTATCAAGTACATGTTGGAAAATATAACTCAATTACTTAAACTGTATTAACATTCCTTTTTTGTTTCTCATTTGTAGCAAGGTAACTTTTTATCTATTTATTTTTTAATAAACCTCACAATGAAATGACTTTTGGCTTAAGGGATAAGACAGGCACTGGGATTAAGTGAAAAATTGATTTGTTTGAAATAGTTTTTTAGTGATCAGAATTTGCATCTTTTTGATTGAAGTTTCTGTACTGTTTTGTTAAACAAAATTTTGGTTTTGCAGGCATCTTGTGTTCTATGCTGAACCTAGTATTTTTTCCATTCTATAATTAATCCTCTGACCCTCTTTCCAATTATTATTATTTTTTATTACATGAGCACTTTATTTCAATTTTTTTCCTTTTGGCCTTTGTTTACATATTATTATTATTATTATTATTATTATTATTATTTGTAGAGATGGGGTCTTGTTATTGCTCAGGCTGATCTCAAACTCCTGGCCTCAAGTGATCATCCTACCTTTGCTTCCCAAAGTGTTAGGATGACAGATGTAAGCCACTGGGCTTGGCCCCTTTATTGTAGTTTAATTACTCTAAGACTATATACTAATAACATTGATAAAATTACACATATCTAGAGACGGAAATTGGGGGAAGGGGAGAGAGATAGAGAGACACAGAGAGAGAGAGAGAGACAGAGAGAAATTTAGAAAACTATAGTTATTAATAGAAGTATATCAAAGCAAAATTTAACACAAAATAACCAAAAATAATGAGACATCAAGGAAGCTTAAAACCTTGTCTTACATAAAGTAAAGCTTTACAATTTCTAAGTATTTGAGCTACAAAAATATATTGAGTAACTGAAAAACCGAAAACAAAATTCTGTTGTAAATCAAAATGTAAATGACTATTATAAGATATATTTTGTAGGTCTGGTTGGAGATGATTCTTTGCCTCAAGAAAGATTGTGAAATTAAGTCCATTTTAACTGAGTATTTCAAATATCTTTCTTAATTTTATTATCTGTTGTTTCATAACAAATTTATACAAATTTAGTGGAAGGAAGCAATGCATATTTGTTATTCCAGTTTCTGTGAGTAAGAAGTCTGAGCATGGCTAAGCTATGCCCTGCTTTGTCTTTCATGAGACTGTATTCAGGTTTCAGCTAGGACTAGTGTTTTATCTGAAGACTCAACTGAGAAGGACCCAATTTCAAGCTCACTTTCTTGGCTATTGGGAGGTTTCAGTTCCTTTTGGGTTGTAGGACTGAGAGTCATTGGCTGGAGCCACTATCAGTTTCTTGCCACCTGCGTTTCCCTAACATGTCTCTTGTAACCTAATCATAAAAGTAGTATCCTACTGTCATATTCTGTTGGTTAGAAGCAAGTTTCTAGGCTTGCGCATACCCAAAGGAAAGGGATTACAAAAGGGTGTGAATATCAGGAAGAGGAGATCATTGAGGGCCATCTTAGAGTCAGCCTGCTACAATTCTTTTTCTTTGCTCCTCTCCTTCCTCAAAAATAGTCTCTTCCAAAACTGTGAATATATGAATCATCTTTTCCAAAATAGTTATTAAATCAAAGATAACATATAAAAGGCATAGCGAAGGTAGCCAAAATATTTTTAAAATTCAAAATCATTGCTAACTGGTTTGAAAATAAACTATTTTAAGAAAAGTACATGGTTTGCTTCAGCCAAAGAGTGACATGTTTTTATTTTTTAAAAAAGTAGATGTATATTTTAATAAGTCTATTTAGTAGAAATCTTTATGTTTCTACATAGTAAGTGATTTAATCTATACGTTAGTGTATATCTAATTTGAAAAGATTTTCCATATAATGTTTCAGATTATTTTTGGTTTGTTTTAAATTGTGTTTGGGATTTCTTTTAGCCTCTAAACACTAAATTATTTGAATAAATATAGAAACAGAATAGAACTCATTCATCAAAATGAACACTAATGCTAATAGGGTATATTAAAATGTAAAATAATGGATTAAAATTCATATGGCTTTTCTGGTTTCTGGGGAAAATAGAGCACGAAAGGATCAAGTGGCTGTTCTCTTTCAGTTTCATTAATTCTTAAAAACCATTTGTTTGAGAATATTAATATTGGTAAGAATCGAAACAAATTACTTTTAATCTTTGAGGTTCAGAATGCCCTTCATGCCCTTTTATTGCTACTTAATAAGAAAAAATTATTTATTATAAAAGATAAAATCAATAAATTAATAATTTAATTTTAAAATTAGTTTTGTCCATTTACTACTTTTATACTCAGTTATCATAAAGGTCATGTATTAATGTTTTAAAAAAATAAGCTCTTTGGTTTTATTTCATTTCATTTTGAATAATATATAGCAGAGCTTAAAAAATGTATATACTTTCATGCAGGATGCTGGATCATTTTTTGGGGGATCCAATTTTGAAGGTAGATAAACTTAAATAATGTAATTACAAGTAAGCAATGACCATGCCTTTTTCACCTTTACATTTTAAATTTATAAATACATAATATTCACTAGGCCATTTGGCATAAAGCTATAAAAAATGATAATTTTAACTTTTAAATATTTCTAAGTCTCCTCTTAAAATTTTTAAGTGATAGAACAGGCTCTGTTTCTCTAAATATGCATAATAAAAACTAACTTAATTATATTTAAAAACTGGAATTTTACTAATTTTGACAGCAACAGATACATGTTTTGAGATACAGAAAAAAAATCGTTTCATGAATGGTCTATTGAATAGTTTAGTAGGCTGCCACTTTGAATTTTGACAGCTGGTAACTTCTTTTTTGTCCCATTCGATTTACTTTACTTATCAGAGCTTAATAAAGAATTATTAGACTGAATTCATTCCTGGAAACAAAAAAATAAATACATGAAGCTAAACTCTTTATTACAGGACACACAACTTTCATTTGTCTAAAAGGAGAAATGCAGAAGATAGATAACAGATGACATTTAAGGTTGTTGCTATTCAACCCTAATCAGATTTGGGATATCTTTGACCTTGGCTGTGATAGGAGGCACGATTTTCTGATGAATTATGAGTTGTCTGTGGAAGTATGGCTGTTAATATAAAATATGCTTTACAACAAGTTGAAATACTTACGCTCCTGTTATTATCTTCTCCATACATTTACTATGAGATTTTCACTTCTTCAAAGGCTGGACTTTCTTAATAGAACTTCCAATAAGCATCAGACATTTGGCCTGGGAAAGAGTATAGGCTCTGAAGCTGGACAGCTGTTTCACTAGCTTTGGTGGCATCTTTGCCAGGTTATTTGACCTTTCTGGACATCATTTTCCTTATCTATAAGGAGGCGGTTTCAAAAGAATCAAACTCATAGGATTATTGTGGGACTTAAATGATATAATATCTGTAGAACACATAGAACAATGCTGGCACAATTATAAGCATTATATAAATATTCACCATTAATTTTACTTGATTCTTGAACTTTTGCTTATTTGTGAGATTCACTATATGTTTATCCTTCAGCCCTTCCTTTACAATCTGTTTCTTTAACATCTATACTATATCTAAATTCTGTTATTATCAAAATTCATAACTTCTTGTTTTATATATAGTAATTTCTAATTTTATATGTATATAGTAATTTATAGTTTTACTACCTGTGCTTCTGACTCCTAGTGATTAAGGCCAACTCACATGTATGACCTGATATGTTACCTGCAATGATATTATTCCTCTGTCTTACCTAACTAATGATTGACAGTATTAGTTCAATATCAGTTCATCTTTTACCCCAACGGCTTCTGAAAGAATATTCTCTGGAAAGTAGCACATGATTTTGGATTCAGTAAGTATTGATCAGGGGTATTGTGAATCTTAGATATCTATGAAATCCAGGTGCATGGGTCCTTCAAACCTTTGCGAAGAACACGCATGCACCTACCCTTAGTCTGCTTACTGAAGTCTCTACTGAAGAGACTGGGTTTGAAATTATGCCTATACCATGCCTTCTATCTGAGTTCTATACATGATTGACATTTTTTAAATATATTAGATTGCTCCATTTTCTGAGCTCTCTAATCATTTTTCCTTTGTTCTGTTTTTCCACTAATTATGTTATAGTTTCTTTGCCTTATTCACTATTGTATTTCTAGCACTAGCACTGGTGATCAGTAAAATGCATTGAATTTAAATGAATATAAATTGGATTATTATGTGAGAAATCTTTTAAAATGCAAAGCTGATGCTGTTATTCCACTGAATAAAATATTAAAACATTTTAATCAGTCAGTATTGACTACAAATTCATTATCATGGTATAAAAGACTTTCTATGAGTTGACCCTGGTAATTGCTCCAATCTCCCCTGTGATTTCTTCCTCTAAGTGTTGACAACCTGCCTCACTTCTTCTCCACCTGAATGAATACATTTAGTTTTTAAGGCTCAGTTTAAATACTTATCTCTTTAACTCCTCCAAGAGCTAATTATTTTCTCCCATGTGCCAGAAGTATACTTTGTAGCTAAGCCTATCATAACTATAATTCTCTCTGCTGCAATTATATTATTATATTTCTGTATCTCCTTGGAGATGATAGTTTGCACATGGAAGAGATTTCTTAAATCTTTTTTTTCTATTTTCTTAAATCTTATATAATGAGAACATAATCAGTGTTCAGTAAATATTATAAGAATGAGTTAAGAATTAATAAATAAATAGATACATTGGTTCTGAGATTTGACAACCTTAATATAATATTCTGAGTCAGAAATTCCAGGGGATTACATGTGCAGGAAAAGGCAAATTTGGAAGTTTTTGTGGAGAACTGAAAATATGAATTATTACACTATACTTTTCCCTTTATTTGAGATACTGAGCAAAATGATACAATAAAAGATGATTAAGTGCATAACTAAGCAAGTTAGCAGAAATGGCATTTTTAATAAAAAGGATTCTTAGTTTCTCAGAGACAATGCACACTTTTTTAAGGTATACATTTTTGAAAACTTCAAAGAACAGCAAAATAATTATACATTGCTTTAAATGATAAAGAAATTATAATGAGACCTTTAATGTTAGCTTCTCAATAGTCAGTAGCACTTAGGGTTTGTATCTATGTGTAGCTCTAGAATAATTGAATGCTAACAGCCACATCTAAATGTAAATTTTGGAAAACCGGAGGGAGTTGCTTTAGTACATGGCTTGTGACTTTAGTCTGTTGCTTTTCATTCTTAATGTTACCAAGTTTGAAATGTGACTTTTCAGTAAATAGAAACATTATATCTACTTTTAAAACATTTATACAAATCATTTTCTTGAAATAAAAACTGAGTACTCAAAATAGAAAATAGACCTAAATGTAAAAAATGTAAAACTTTGAAATTCCTAGAAAATAACAGGAGAAAAACCTAGATGAACTTGGGTATGGTGATAAGTTTTGAGACAGAACACTCAAAGTATGCTCCATGAAAGAAATAATTGATAAGCTAGATTTCATTAAAATTAAAAACTTCTACTCTGTGAAAGATATTGTCAAAAACTAAGAAGACAGGTCACACTGAGAGAGGATATTTCTAAAAGACACATCTGGTAAAGGACCTTTATCCAAATTATATGAAGAACTCTTAAAAACTCAACCATAAAAAAACGAACAACCCTATTTAAAAAAATGGGCAAAATACCTGAACAAACACCTCACCAAAAAAGACATACACATGACAAGTAAGCATATGAGAAGATGTTCAGCAGCATATATCATCAGGGAAATGAAAATTAAAACAATGAGATACCTACACACCTTTTAGAATGGTCAAAATTCAGAAGACTTGGCCGGGCGCGGTGGCTCACGCCTGTAATCCTAGCACTCTGGGAGGCAGAGGCAGGTGGATCGCTCAAAGTCAGGAGTTCGAAACCAACCTGAGCAAGAGTGAGACCCTATCTCTACTAAAAATGGAAATTAATTGGCCAACTAAAAAAATATATATATATATAAAATTAGCCGGGCATGGTGGCACATACCTGTAGTCCCAGCTACTTGGGAGGCTGAGGCAGAAGGATTGCTTGAGCCCAGGAGTGTGAGGTTGCTGTGAACTAGGTTGATGCCATGGCACTCTAGCCCGGGCAACACAGTGAGACGTTGTCTCAAAAAAAAAAAAAAATATTCAGAAGACTTATAACAGCAATGTTGGTGAGGATGTGAACTAACATGAATCCTCATTCATTACTAGTGGGAATGCAGATTCCTTACAAAACTAAACATACTCCTAACTACAGGATCCAGCAATTGTGTTCCTTGGCATTTATTCAAATGGATTGAAAATATGTGTCCACTCAGAACCTTGCATGCAGATGTTTATAGCAGCTTTATTCATAATTGCCCTTGGAAACAAACTAGTTCAGTAGGTGAATGGATAAACTGTGATACATCCAGACAATGGTATATTATTCAGTGCTAAAATAAAATGAGCTATCAAGTCATGAAAATACATAGAGGGGAAAATGCATATTACTAAATGAGAAAAGCAAATCTGGAAAGGCTGCATACTGTTTCACTCCAACTATATGGCACTTTGGAGAAGGCAAAACTATGGAAACAGTCAAAAGATGAATGGATTCCAGGAACAGGGGAGAGAGAGATAAATAGGCAAAGTACAAAGGATTTTTAGGACAGTCAAGCTATTCTACATGACACTACAATGGTGGATACATGTCATTATCATTTCTCAAAACCCAGAAAACATACAATACCAAAAGTGAACCCTAACATAAACTATGGTCATTGGGTGATAATGATGTGTCAGTGTATCAGTTATAACAAATGCACCACTGTGGTGGAGGATGTTGATAAGAGGGAGGCTATGCATGTGAAGGAGTGGGAGATATATGAAAATTCTGTACTTTCTGCTCAATTTTTCTATGAATGTAAAACTGTTCTAAAAGATAGTTTATTAATTAAAAAAAGCATTCAGCTGAAAAAACATACCAGCAATAAATGAGATTTTCTCATTGTTTAATCAGAATGATTGAAATAAATTTGAGAAGACAAACAAACAAAAACCCCAAATTCCTGTCTTATTATTATGTCCAAATTATGTGTTGGACATCTCTACAACTATGAACTTGCTAATTCTATTCTTTATTTCCACTCTAAAATCCTGGGGAGTTAATGAGTATAGAAGTCCATGTATTCTTTCATAGTAGGCAATGAAGAAATCGATTTTCATTTACTTGGATTGAAAAAGCTATAAAAATTATTCGCTTGTAATCTAGCACTAATAATTACACAAATTGTTTTGTCTCTTATTCTGTACCTTAGCCTTACAATTAGTATGAATTTTCTGGGTTCTGTCACCCCACTGCTGAATACTACATCTTCTGTCTACTGTCTCCTTCCGTGAGAGTTTATTGTCACCTGGTAGTATTTTGAAGGAATGTTTTAGTCCATTCTTATAATTCATTTGGCCTTTCCTTCTTGCATAAGTTCAATTTACTTAAGAGTATTTGTTTGAAATGCCTGTTGTCATCTCTTTCAGGTATGTCTGGACCAAATTGGTTGTCTTACATTGAGCATTATATTAACTTTTAATGAACTACATTAGATACTGTTTCTTCATCATAATTATATAACATTTCCCATTATGCATTATAATTTTGTCTATGCCTATATCTCTATCTGGAAAAGTGGGCTTTGTATACTCTATCATTTACATTCCTTACATCTTTGAGTCTTAGCACAGTGCATATAATGAGTTCTTAGAGATTTATTTAGTTAATAGTATTATTTCACTTTAAAGGTTTATTTAATATAAATTAATATAGTTAAATAATTTTTAATGTTAATTAAAATGATTTTTTTCAGTTAACTGCATAAAATTGGAACATAAGAACACAAAATTTTGAACTCAGTGAAAATAAAAAGTAAAAAAAATTGATTTTCAAGAGTCTTAACAACTATGCCTTTCAAATGCAAAAACTGGACAGTTGATTTTTGTGTGTGTTTGGTAGTGGTTGTTATTTTAACTTAAAAAAAAGTACTTTGGCCATCAATAGTAGTCTTTGAAACTCAGAGTGCAGAAGTTAACCACAAATTATAGTGTAGGGAAGGAATGATGACAGAACTATTTTCTTACTATACAGAAAAGAGAATAAAAATTCTTTTTCATTGGCTGTAAAATGACAGGAAACATAATTACAGACGGGGAGCTACATTATAGAATCCCCAGATAAGTTTAGAGAATTCAAGGCCACCGATGACCTGTGTCTGTCTTTCCATCTGGATTTTTGGTGCTCAAATGGAGAACTCAGTGTTCCTGTTATGTATCCATCATGTTTTAAGGTGAAATGACTGTACAGTAAGGCTGAAAGTTTAACAAAAGCATAGGATGTCAGTGAGAAGCTGAACACCATCAGACAGGAGAAGGATACTGTATGAAGATGTATTCAACAAAAGGAAACGGCTGAATTCCTAGGAGCCATCCTATTTGTGGCTTCCACATAGTGATAAATTATGACTATAGCAGGTGCCCGCAGAGAAATGATCACAGATAAGATGTTCCTTATCTGATGCCAAGATCTTGTCAGTCAATAAATATTGGATGATGGTAGGGATGAGGCAAATATTTACCCATAACTTGGGAAGCCAGGCATCCCTGTAGAAAAGCTTATAAAATAAAACTTTTATTCTTTGAAAAGGAGCATGAGATTTTCTGACAAAAAACATTCTCATGAAGATCTCTTCTTCCTCCCTCACATTCTGTTCCCTTTTAGGTAGCCTAGCACACTTTTCTGCCAATAAATGTCACTTGCACCATCTCCATTCTTCAGGATAAACAAAACTAAAAACACTTAATCTCTTTTCAACCAGGAAACTCCTTGGCTCCTATAAAAATTTTCCTACTGCCTCTCCAAAAACCAGGTCCTTACAAAAAATACAATTTATATGTTTGTGCAGTTAAACCAGAAGTTTATCCACTCATAAATGAAGTCAAGATTAAAAAATAACATTATCAATTAATAACTATTTTTAATACATGTTAAAAGTAGAAATATTAGTGTGAACAGGTATTTCAGGCAAGAGTGCACTTAGAAAAGGAAAATGTCTGTGACCATACCACCATGAATGCTCCTGATCTTGTGTGATCTCAGAAGTTAGGCAGGGTTGGGCCTGGTTAGTACTTGGATGAGAGAAAAGGCCTACTGCGTCTCCAAAAACCAGGTCCTTACAAAAAATACATAAAGGAAGTCCACATTCATAAAATAATTTCTGCTCTCCCATTCACCAGAACGGCTGTCTACATGCCATATACCTGCATGAACCAAGAAGATTCACTCAAATATCATGGAAGAATGGGGGAAGATTTACCCCACAGTGAAGACCTGTCCACCTTTGTTTTGATGTACATTCAGAAGTTGTTGAAAGTCTCTTTAAATAGGCCATGTTTTGTCTCAACAGGCAGCTTGCTTTCTGCTCAATCCTTTCTTACGAGTACTACTTTCTACTAAATCTTTTTTTCTGTTTCTTCTCTTATTATCTCTGTTTCAAATTTTTAAAGTGTAAAACATATATATGGTTATTATTTAAATACATTTTTGGTATATTTTAAAACATATATAAATAATCGTATTAAAAATAACCATATATATATATATCAAAACAATCATAAAAGCAACTTCCTATTGTCAAAACTTCTTTTACCAGCAGCTCTGTTTTCCACATGTAAACTGATTTAACTATTTATTTTCTCCTCTTGGTTACCTCAATAACTCTAACTTGTATACTTATGTCACTATTTCTTTTGTTGATTCTAGGCATTATGTATTGACTCTTAGCTATAAGATATGAAGCTGTAAACCCCTTTTATTATTTGCAATATTATTCTACCAGAACTATTGAACCCTTAATTCTCCATAGGATCATTTAATTCTTCTCTGTATAGGAAAGAAGGCAATGCTCCTAGCCATCTCCACTCTCCCCTTTCACTTCCCAACTTTTGCAATTATATTTTTACTTTTTACATTATCAAGGTTAAGAACACTTATACACTGACAATATACATGTCTTCTGTGTGTTACATTACAGGTTAATTCTAAAAAGTTAACAAGATTTATGTAATTATTTATGCATTTATTTATTTATATTATTGCAGAACGAGTGGTATGCTAAGATTTAATTGTTTCTTTATAGGTCTGATGTCCCTAGTCCTGTGTCATTCTATGTATAATGTTCACAGCTTTTCAGTCAACTGGTTTCTCTCTAAACTACATCAATTATTACAATCATTACATATTTTAACTTGCTGCAAATGTGTTTTCTATAACTCTCCTTATGTTATATTCACACACACACACACACACACACACACACACACACACTCCCTCCAGGCTATGAATAGCTTTTATTAACTTTTTGTTGAAAAAATATGTCCTGTTTTCCACACAGCACTAATATTTTGTGTTTACTCATCCTGTTAAAAATTGCTTCCCATAATAATCAACCTCTCTATTTTTATTATGTAAACAGCTGGAAATTAACACTATAGGAAGGCAAGTGGGCAGAAAGTTGTAGTGGGAGACAAAGGAAAAATATTGCCTCGGCGGAGATAAAGTATCCTCTAATAGGTTTCTACAGTTAGAAAATAGAGAAAAAGAAATCTGGTTTCAAGTCCCAGTAGGTATTATGATTTTCTATAATTCACATGTTAAGATTGTTAGAGAACCCAGCAATCATAGAGAATGTCTCATCTATGTTCAATGGTGCTTCATTAGGTGAATATATATGAGATGAAGAGTTTTACACCAACCTTCCCTCCAACTGTAGCTAAGATAATGACATTTGATTTCCAGGATCAATGTATTTGATGCTATAGTGATGAAGGCATTTAGCATTGGCTGTTATAATGAACAATTTCCAAATTTCCGAAGATCACCTAAATTAAAGATCATTTCTTCTTTCTTTTTTCTTAACTATCTGATGCTAAAGAGGGATCTCTTCTAAGAACCTTGTATCTGATGGTGACTCTGGGGGCTCCAGCCTTCTACTGTGTTGCTTTGATATCTTCAAATCTTCATTTATGGCCACAAGAATGAAGGCTAGGTCCTCAGCCAAGGATTTTGCAAGAAATTTTAGAGGGCAGGACTATTAGGTACATCAATACTTTCCACATTCTATTATCCAGAACTAATTATAAGGTACCAACTTAATCACATAGAATTGTGGAAAATGTAATCTCCCTGTATACAGTGCAAAAGAAAACATGATTGGTGAGAATCTATGCAATGATGTTACCAAAACTCCATGCATTTTGACTATTGCTAAATGCCAGGTCAAGGTAGATTGCTTCTCGTTGGAGGATCAGTCATATAATTCACTAAAAGATATTGAAAAAGAGGGAAAAGTGAGCATTATTCTGAAGACTAGACATCTAAAATGCTTTATTATGAAAAGAAAACATAAAATGTTAGAATACTGTTTATAAATCTCAACAGAATGCTAGATGTATAGCCTCTATCAAACAAGAGTAGAAAGTCATGCAGGACCTACTCTAAGACTTGCCAAGGATTAAAAATATATATTCACTCTTTAATCTAAAAAATAAACACACTTGCTTTTATTTCTTTATCCTTTTATGCATTAATACAGTTGACTACTTTCTGTTTGGGTTTCTCTAAATTTAGAGACATTTCTTTTGGGCCACGTAGGTGACAAGTCAGATAGCTCTGCTCTGTACACTATCTGCTAAACTAAAAGCAACTCAGCCAAGACATAGGTTAAATGACATTCAGGTGAGTTTTTATTACTCCAAAGAGTCATGTAACTGGATAAAAGTCAGCCCTTAAATGCAATAGAGCATTATTTATTCTGGTATGTAAGCATGTAAGAATGACAAAGTGGAGCTATTGAAACAATGAAATATTATCCCTCTAAAGATTTAGAGCACAATATTTTACAGCACCAGGTTTACTCTTAAGAGTATCTGATTTCATCATATATCTATATATTAACATACATATGTATATGTGTATATATATGTTAACTTCTCATTCTTTCCAGTGCTTCCTGGCATTAGGGAACGTCAGTGTGGCTTTATTTATTAATACTGAAACCTATGATTAATGAAGGCATACCACCTGAGATAGTTTGTTCACACTTGGATTCCCTATAAAATTATAGAATCTATATATACTTTATGACATGTATTATTTTAACACAATAATCCTTCTAAGCTAATATTTATATGAATTGTGGAGCAAGACATTCGTTCTGTACCATGGAATCTGTCAAGAGATGTTACAACCACAAGAGAAATAAAGGCAGGCTCGGATATTATATTTCTACTATAGACATTTTGGCAGGGAGAATGTGGGATAACGAGAATAAAAAAAGCCAGAGTGAGAGTAAAAGTGAGAGAGAAAGAGAGAAACTGAGAGAGAGATAGAGAAGGGGATTGAATGTAAAATAGGGAAACCTGAAGAAAAAGGAATATAGATGACTTTACATTGTTTGGGGGATTGAAACATGTGCCTTGCTCTTAAATTTTAACATTTAACATCCACTTAACTCTTTTATTTGGACATATTCACCCTTAGAATTCAGACATATTATTTTATTTCTTAGATTTCTCACTTGGTAATATGAGTGTACAGAAGCAGAATTACTAAATTTTCTTTCAAAATGGATTGGGAAATTATATTTAATATGCTCGTATCTTGTCAAATAATAATGTCATTTTGTAGTATTAATTAATCTTAAAATATTATTAAAAATAAGGGCTAAATTCTACCATTATTCGCAGATTTTTGATCACTCAAAGAACCATAATTTAGGTGCTTATCATTTGGACCTTAGGTTATTAATATAAATTGATAAAATGAGGGAAAACAAAATAATCTACTTAGAAGCAGAAAGTTGATTTGAACGTAAAGTTCAAATCATTTACATAATCATTTAGTGGAGAATACCAGTGCCGTTTCTATTCACAGTTTTTGACATTCTCAAAATACACTTTCAGTGTATTCTTCTTACTTTAGAAATATCATGCCATAAAATTAGATTTTTTTTTTTCAGTCTGAGTTGAACACCCAGAAATTGTAGCATGAGGCAGAGTGCTTAACTGCTCTTACTTATTAGGCAGTGTGGTACCAGCGAGTAGAATGAGGGAAAGGAAAGTGAAGTGGGTTAGGAGGGAGAGCCAATGTGAGCGGCTGGCTGCTGATTTCTTGATCCCTTAGGATGTCCCTATGATAGCCAGAAATATACTATTTTTAAGTTTATATGGCATGAACACCATGGGGTAAAAGAGGTGGAACAATTATCCATGGTTTCCCATCTCTCATTGATAAAATTTTGTTCCACTAAGTGTTAACCCCCAACTATAATACCTCTCAGTCTTTTGGAATCACCCTTAGGGCATCCTCTGGGAAGGAGATGCAGGCATGAAGCACAGTTGTGAAGTTTCCCTTGTGTCAGGTAAATTAGAGCCCACACAGATCTAACCATTATAATAACAGGTAAAATAAAATAAAATACTGGATAGGCATGGAAGATCTCCAGTGGTACAAGTGGGAAGAATAATATATTTCATCCTTAGCGCCACACATCTACACTGCTGCTCTTCATAGCTAGCTTCTATAATATAATATGGGGCCTCTATAGTTGTGAGAATAATATATCCTCATTTCTTTTCTAAGCAGAGCAGGGGAGGGATGGGGTACATAAAATTGTACATTCAATCTCCTTCAAGGTATTAGTTTGCCTCAATCGTTGAAACACGTAAGAGACAAGAATTACTACAGCAAGCTACAGCCTGACACTGTTATCCTTATTAATATTGCCACTGTTCTAGAGTCCCCTAACCGTCAGCAAGTATCTTGGCTAGTCTATATGCTTTACTAGTGGGGTGATCTTAAATCTTAAATCTTAATCTTAAATCTTAAATTTAAGATCTTAAATCTAAGATCTAAAGATCTTAGATCTTTATTCTTAGCAGATCTGAGACTTTAATAACCTTACTTTTGTCAGGCCATGGTGACTGCAATTCTCATGCAAGAGTTCAATGGTCCATGCAGGGCAGCGTCAAGAGTTGCCTTAGTGAATTCCCTGGGTCCCAGATACCTTCCTACTCCTATTGTTCTGTCTCCACAGCAGCAAGTTTAGCTCCCGATAGTAATGAGATTGCTAGCATACTGTCACAAGGGACCTAAAGTGAATTGATTATATTTGGAGCTTCATGCTCAGAATAATCCTTATTGTGACTCTCCATAGAAGTATTTCTCCCTTAATAACCAGGCCTCCAACATAGTAGAGCCTAAGGTTTCAAGAATAGGAGCACACAAATTCTGTAAGGAAGATACTGAAAGTTAAGTTAGGAAGGACCAATCCTGTTTGCACTCCTTGATTCTGAGACAATGTGCTATAGAGATCATATTAGTTAATGATTCAGCAAATACACATCTGGAAAGATAACATTTCAATTCTGCAGAGTATTTCCTCTGAGACTGCATCTTATCTAAAGTAATTGGCTTTAGTGGGCCAATTATCTGTTAGGCTGACTGTCTTGATGAGAAACATAAAAACACCAGTGCATTTTGTGTTCATGTGCCCATGGTCACAGCTTCTTTGTCAGAAAATGGTCCCTTTGGTCTGAGACAATGTTGTATGGAATTGCATATCAATAGATCAAATATTCTGTAAGCCATAGGGTGATAGTGTAAGCAGGAGCATCACAGGAAGGAAAGATAAATTCTTATCCTGAATAGGTATTGAAACTGCTAAAAGATGAACAACTACCCCTCCAAGGTAGATGAGGTCCTATGTAACCAACCTGAGATCTGGTTTGTTCAAGGAATTGTGCCAATTGAAGACACATTTTTGGTCTCTGTTGTTGAAAGTCAGAATGTTTGGTGGTGACAGTGGATACATCACCTTTGTTGAGAGATGCCATTCTGTTGAGTTCATGCTATTCCTGCCACCAAAAACACTCTCTCTGTTCATGGACCCATTATGCAAACATGATGGGTTGAAGAGAGAGGTTGGCTGACTCTATGGGATAGGTCAGGTTCATTCATTGTTAAAAGTATACTCTGTAAGTTGATGCTCTCTGGTGATCATTATGAAATGAAAAGCAAAGATTATATATTTTGTGACAATATTCTTATAAATTACCTCTTTTATTGACCTTCATACTCCTACTCTTTCGATCTTGCTCCTTTTAGGAGTTTAAACTGGAAGCATATGTTTAATTGTACAGGAATCCATGTTTACACCCACCTCAGTATCCTGTTTTTTTCTATAATAGCTTCTCGTGATAACCATATAACATGTCTATATTCTAAAATCTTCTGAGAAGATTTACTTGTAAGGAAGGTGATTATTGCTATTGAAATGTGATAATCAGAGTTTAGTTTTTTATTATTTTTTTAAATTTTGATTTTGCTTTATATAGGAGAGAAAAAGTAGTGTCTTTCCTGTACCTATTGCAAGATTTGTGGCTGAGACACCTATAATAAAAGATATATTAACAAGCAAAAAGGATAACAAATTTACCTAATATAATTTTTACATGGCATGAGAGCATTCAGAAATGACTCAAAGAAACAGGGAAAATTGTATATTTTTATGCTTAGATTTGAGGAAGAGTACCAGTCATGCAGAAATGTGACTGGATTAAAGGGGATATGATCTAATGATAATAAAATGGGAGAGGGAACTTAGCAAGGTCTGTCCAGATTCTTCTTGGCATTTTTGTGTCTTCAGACATAAGGACATTGCTTTCCCCATTGTGCATGGAGAGCCCCTCTGAAATAAGGATCTTATGACCTATGTTAGAGGAAGGTCAAGAAATTCTTGCATGGCCCTCTTCAGGGGAGAACTCCAGAAGAAAGTCTGAGGCAGCTTCCTAAGCTGTTTCCTCAAATTCCAAGGTGCCATAGTTTGAGGAAGCATGTCCTGAACCTCATCATCTAGTTTATAATTTTTGGTTATAGAGTTAATGATGTTACTTGAGTTGTACAAAGTTTATCTGAAGCAGTTAGATTTTTCCTTTGGAAGACAAAATAACTTAAGAAATATACTGGAATTCAAAATTAGTTTAAGTCACTGGTTCAAAAAACAAAGTCAAAGCAATTCTAATAATAACAATCTTAGTAAATGCTAAAGCACTGTGTAAAGTACTTTCATTTGGGCTCATTTGGTGCACTCAACAATCTTGGTAACATTATTAGCATTTCCACTTTATAGATGAGGTTATGGAGAATCAATAATCATTTACCTTTTGCCATAATGAGCAGTAGCTGAAATTGATGTTGTCTAACTCCAAATTCAGGGATCTTGAAAATATTTTATCTTAAGTTTGTGAATTCAGTTAACAAATATTAATGGAGAAACATAAGTACCAAAGAGACAGCAGTGACTCAAAGTCCTGCTCTAGTGAAGATTTATAATAAATAAATATGTAATAGAATATCAGTAAAAAAAATAAGCACAAGGAAGAAAAATAAGGCAATATAAAGGGACAAACAATGACAGAGGAGGAAGATAGTGGTGTTCAGGGAAGTTCTTCCTAAAGAAATGAAATTTGAACAAATGTTTGTCCCATGTATTTCAATAATAAGTAGTTCAAAGATTCACTTTTCTTATATGTACTCTGTACTTCTCATTATTATAATTATGGATAATAATGCATTACTTAAATGTCTATATGATTTCAGTAAGATTTACTAAATATGCTAAATTTTCAAATAATTGTTTGCAACCCTATTAAATTTTATACTCATTTTGATATTGGTAGTTACATATTTTTATTAATTTCCTATTGGTCATTCATTATATGAAAAAGAAATATTATAGGAAATTATTTTCCTGAGATTTAAAATCTATGGAGGTGCCTACACATTTATTTAATTTTGATGTAGCACCACTCTGAGACATTCAAGTCAGAGCTTTAGAATTCTCCCCTGGAACAGATAAGACTCACTTCATAGGATTATATCAAATTTAGAAGGAATCAACTCTATGTGGCAAACCAAGGCCTAAATGAAATGTCTCTTAATCTTTAGAGCAATGTGTTGACTCAGTATTTAAGGTTTAACTACAAAATAATAAAATTGCAGTACCCTTTTGCTTTCCCACAGGGCTATATTACTCTAGTAGAGCTTAAACAGACTTAATCCTAAAATATATCAATTTTTCTAACCTATTTAATGGCAATGCTAAATCCTTTGAACTCTATACCTTTTTATCTTAATTGGAATAAATAATTGCTTCACAATACACTAACATTCTTTAGATCTTGAGTTTAAAAGGTGAAGAAAATCTTCTTACTCTCTGGTAATAGGGTCCAAGAAGCTGATGTAACTTTAATGCTTAAAGAAAACCACTTCAGGGATTCTTGAAAAAAAAAAAAGTCTGACAAATAGAAGTTTTACATAAAATTTTCCAGCCTGTTAGCCTTGGATAATCTGTGAGAATTAGCTTACCATAGATCACTATGGTGAAGAGTCACATGCTTCCTTTTATAGCTGAACCAATGCAGACTAACCAAGGTGATGAGCATGTTCCCATGTCTATTGCCAGGTAAAGGTATTACTTAATTTTCCAATGCTTTATCATTATCTTTTTTCCCAGGCTATCCCTATCGACATTAAGGAACTAGGGTTGTATTTAAATGCCTCTTTTTAAAAGTTAAAGAACAATATCTGAGCTTTTTTAATATATTTAAAAATATGTCAGGTGCTGGCCCATATTTTATGTTATAATAATTATAATTTGTACAAAGGTAATCATTTTCCAATTTAAACCCTTATAGATATAATCAAAAATATTATTAATCTAGGTTCTTGATATATTATAGTTATCATACATGTATATTTCTAATACATTTGTTTGAATCATGCCTTTATATATGCTATAAATAAGCCATTTCCCACATACCCATCTTATGATATGATGCTTTCTGGAATTAGCAAGTATTTGGTATGGCCCATTCACCCAGAAAATCAGAAAGAGAGATAGCAGCTTTCATAGCATCTGAATAGGCCTTTCAGAGTATCAAGTCCAATTATGATGGGAAGTATATGCCAAAGTTATACTGGCATGCACACAAAGGCCATAGTATATCATGCATGGAGATTGGATTTTGCCCTGAATGTAATGAAGGATTTCCAGCAGTAGAGGGCTTAATCCTTTAGAAAGATCATTTTGATAGCAGGGTAGTTAATAAATTGGAGATGAGGTAGTTTCTTTTGGGAGGGAGTTGTTGTTGTTGTTTGGGGTTTTTTAGGTTTTTATGAGACAGGATTTCTGTTGCCCAGGCTGGAGTACAGTGGCGTAATCATAGCTCACTGCAGCCTCAAACTCCTGGGCTCAAGCGATCCTTCTTTCTCAGCCTCCGGAGTATCTGGGACTCCGGCATGTGCCACCACACCCAGCTATTTAAAAAAATATATTTTGGTAGAGACAAGTGTCTCACTTTATTACACAGGCTAGTCTCAAACTCTTGCCCTCAAGTGATCCTCCCAGCTCGGCCAGAGTGGCGTGAGCCTCTCTGCCTGGCCAAACATAACATCACTT